>JANHGN010013586.1:18979-55700 GCA_024605025.1 Megaceryle maxima | reverse complement strand
TTCTGCCAGATTCTTTTCTAGATGGAAAAGGTATCAATAGCCACCCCATTAAGGTTTTTCTGGAACAATTTTAAGTGAAAAGTGGCTTGAGACTTGAATTACAGAGATAGCATATGGCACTTGGTAACAGTAGAAGATAGATAGTTAAGAAATGTCATTTAGTGATCTTATCGTGAAATGGGGGGTTAAAAAATGTAAGAATGATGACTCTACTTCAGTTTGCTAGGATGCTTCAAGGCACTGCTGGCCTTGGTTTCATAAGACTGTATGTATATTAGTGACTGGGAATTTATCTCCAGAGGATAACTGACTGCATCATGCACTGATGAAACTAAGTACTGAAACATGCTTATCCTAATGGTTGTTGCTAAGTACAAAATACATAGCAAGCCGTCATGGAAATCCTATTTAATCTCCTTACACATAGCTAGAAAACTGCCATGCTATGCACTAGAGGTATCCTACATCTTTTCCCATCGGGACTTCTCATCCAAGAAATTGGTTGCAATGAAATTGCATGATCAACATTCACAGCTCATATCATTTGGTTTGTAGAGAGCTGGCCTCTTTTGCAGGTTAGAACATGCAGTTGAACCCCAGGAGCCAGCGTAGAGGCTGTCCACTGCAGTGAGACACGAAAGCCCTTGTATCATCAATTAGTTACAGGTATAATGGAATTGGAATTTGCCCTATAAGAAGGAATTAAGAATTTAAATCCATCAAGAAAATATTTTAAACTTTAAAGCTAGATCATGCAGCTACTCAGATGGAAAATTTTCATTTAATATGCATAAATCTAATAGCCTGCATTGCTACCACTTTTCTTGGGTGAACGGGGTGAGAATTTTCCCACAGTACTGAGAGCAGAATGAATCCCCTGGGGTGGTAGCCTATGTAGAACTGACTGGTATCTAGATTAACAGCAACTTCACTTTATAAGCCCATATTTTAATTTATAAATTAGCTCAAGTTAGCTGTTCACACTGCAGTTTTGATAGTGAATGTCTTGTTCAGGCTGCTCTTCTTAAGGAAGTTCAGGCTAAACTAGATTGTCCATTTATGACAAGACTAAGAAAAATGCATCGCTTGCTCATTTCTGAGAGCACCTCCAGTGCCTCCTGTTTTGTGTGCAGCAGGTTCAGGCTTCCAATGTAATTGACACTGTGGGCTGATACGGGCCAGTCTCAGGGGCTAGGACTGAGAGGCAGGTCCTGTTGCCTTGGTCACCCTCAGGAAGAAGGGTTTTGCAGAGCTAGGGTGGAGGAGGATGAGAGCCCAGGTAGGAGTACATGGAGGGCGAGAACGTGACATCTTGGAGACATAGCGCTCCACAAAAGTAAGATACCATCTGGCTGTGAAGATGTACAGAGGCCAGACTCAAAGGCGTTTATCTAAATGATGGGAAAGAATATTATCTTGTCATCCAGACAGTCATCCAGAAAGTGGCCAGGATAGGAGGCACTGTAGAAACTGAAACTGAGATGGCCAGATGGTGAAAGTGGCTGTAACTGCTGTTTGCAGCAATCCTGCCCTGTCTCTCCATCTCCTTTCTTGTCCTTATGAAAGTGTCGCTGAGACAGGTTTGGGCAGAATAAGACAGCTAAAGAATGAGGCAGACATGCTGACTGTCACTAGGGAAATGATAAGTTTAATTTACACCCAGGAGTGGAATTACCAAAGGCAAAGGTCCAGAGCCAGAAGAGAAAACTGTGGTTCATTAACAAGCATCAGTTTGAGAGATCTGTAGAAAACGAATGTGTGCTGATACGCTGCAAAGGTGTTGCAAAGCATATGTGAAAGTTAATGACAGGTAACTCACCCTGGAAAAGCCTGAACTTTGTAAGCTTGGCTTTGCAGACTCAGTGTGTTTGGAAAGCAGTTTTGAGTATTGTACTGTGTTTTCAGTGTCCCATAGCTCTAGGAAATGGGCACTGCTGAACTTGAGCAGAAGTTAAAGGAGGATGTTTGATGTATATAAAGTTGCGGACCTAAGGCTGTAGAGCATTTAGGCTTTAAAAGGGAGACAGGTTTTGTGATGAAATCATGTCAAATGTGTAACAGAGCCTTTATTCATCTTTCTGCTTTTGCATTTAACCTTGCTCATGGTGGGGTTACCTTATGTTGTCTTAATACTCATTTTTTTTGACATGTGTTCTGGGAGAAATTTTTTTTTTTTTTTCCCATAAACACTTTCTGTTTACAGGTCTACGCTTTTCCACCTCTTTCAGGGGGTTGAGTAGGAGAAAAGTCTGGGGATATAATCTTTGTGAAATCAGAGATTGTCTTTATTTGTGGTCAGACAGGCTGGAGCTATATTAAGCCTGATACAGGCATTAGGCACTAACTTCTCTCGGCACAAGTCAAAGGTTGCAACACTGTGAAATTTGTAAATTGTTACACAATATAGAACTGAAACCAGTTTAATACTCCTGGTCTTGAGGTTCAGGAGTTTGAGAGGAGAATGCTTTTACAGTAGAGGGAAGGAGGTGTATTCTGCTGCTGTGTGGCCTCTTAAAAACCAAAATTCCAGTTTCACTGTAGTGCATATATGGGACATTCACCCTTCACCCACACTGTAAATACAGTTCCTCTGTAATTCACTAGACTTGTACATGTACCTACCAACTGCAGCTAGCAGAACAGAGCCTTCTGCCTTTCAAAGTCACAGCAAAGAGGAAAAAGAGAGATCTGGATTACTTTCCTAACCTGCCACTGCCCTACTATTTGACCCATGGCAATTCTTCCTGTTTCTCTTCTTTTCCGCTGTGTTGTGGCTGGGTATAATTATAGATCAAACTGCTTTTTTTTCTTTTTTTTTTTTTTCTTTTTTTTTTTTTAACTTCATGACTGCAGCAAAAGCACCAGTAGGAGCTTTTCCATTTTCTTTGATGGCCTCAGGATCAAGCCCTGTGTAAATACCATCTGCAACCAATCCTGTGCATAAAAGGCAAGGGGAAGGGGAAGAAACAAGTACCTTTTCCTGTGCACACACTTTCTAGATTCAGGTTACAAGTTTCATGAATCTGAAAATACTTATCTGAAGCAACAAAACAAGTCAGCTTTTGTTTGTTTGTTTTTTCAAAGCTGCTGATACAGGCTTTTCTTTACACTTTGCTCAAATGAATTATGTGAAAAATATACAACTTTCTTCAGAATTAATTAGGCCTTTTTAAAGCTCAGTTTTGCTCCTGTTGAATTTGGGCTGTGGTCAGGCTGAAGGAAAGGAACAGTTCTGCTCCTCTGCACACATTACCCTTCATGCAGCTCAAGAAAGTGCTCTGGGAGAAATTCAGCCCAGCAAGTATTGAAAGATTAGTTTTCAGCTCGGTTAGTCTCTTCACCCAGCCCACAGTACAGCCTCATGATTGGAAGTACTAACACAAGGGACCAAATCTTTGCTTCCATGAAGCTGCTGATTCAGCTTTTCTGCCTATTGCATCGTGCCCGGTCTGTTCCTGCCCTTTTCTTTGCCATCACACCAGCATTTCTCTAACCACACTTTACCAGCACAGATTTTAGCTCTGCCTTCTCCCTGGATAAGTTTCTGGAGAGACAAGGTCTGGGAGAAGGGCAGGAGATCACAACACCCTGTGCTTAGCTGTGCCTAAACTGCCATGGAGCTTTGTGTTCAACAGCGTCATTTTTTTTGCTCTGCTTTAAGCTGTTTGTGCTCAGCCCTGCAGACTGAGCTCCTGGGCAAAAGGGGAGGAGAAGAAAGATAATTTTATGTTTGTTTTAAGGATACCTACCAGATTATTAATTCATCAAGGAATAGAGGGATGCTTACATTCATTGATACAGTACTTCAAATATGCATCCAGACTGCTATCACATTTCACAAGGAGGCTGGTTAACTATTGTTGCTGCAGCAATTTATTTTTGTTTAAATTTTAGTCATTCAGAACAACATTTTTATGTATAAAAAACTTTCAATTTAAGAAGGAAATACCAGGTCTGTGTTTTGTTGGTTTTGTTTTTTTAACTGGTGATTTGACTTGTCCCAGGACTCTGTTGAAAATAATCATTATTCACAAACAAAATAGACAGCTAGTAAGTGGAAAATGAGTTTTCTTTAGGAGGCTTTTAGCTTACAAAGTACAATTTCAAAGGAGCATGCTTTTTTCACACAGGCACATGTACACAGGGTCAAATAAGAAGCCTTTTCCATTATTTTCAGTCTATCAAGACTGATTATTTCAGGGTTCAGATGTCTGCTATTTAAATGTAATTATTGCATTTCATTGGATATAATGCACTTCTCAACTCAGTCTAAGTTTCATTTCACTTCTCTTTACTTTGATTCAGGTAATTGTGACAAATAGTCATTCATCCCTCCTTCTGAAGTTAGATTACAGCCAAATGTAATGGGTTAATGGTTAAGTATAATTAGGGCTCTAATTGAAACTCTGCTTGTGGCTATTTGTATGCAAAGGAGTTTAGGGACAGCCTTCACAAAAGCTTTTGAACTGGAATAGCCTGTGTCAAAACACTGGAGTGTTCTCTTAATATGGTTTCCTTTGCTTTGCAGGCGCTTAAATACTTTAAACAAATGTGCAGTGATGAAGCTAGAAATTAGTCCCCACAGGAAAAGGGTAAGTTCCTTTAACGTATTCTGTTTACAGCATTGTACATTAATAAAACTGAAAAAAACCCTATCTAGCAGATTGCTAAACTGCAGTCTAGGATAATACCTGAATAGATACTGGCAAGGACAGAGTCAAAACTCTGCTTACGTTTCATTTTGTGTTCTCACTGAGTGAAAACTGCAGGGCTTGGCTGCAGGTAAAGGTTATTCGTCTAGCAAACTGTTCCCTGGGGTGCTGCTCCTAGTCTGGATGGCACTGGGCTTCACTGCCTGCCAGTGAGATTGTCCATGTTCTAGCATATTACCTGCACTCAGGCAGGATTGTGAAGAGTAGGCTTGATGGAGGAGATCCCAACCAGCCATGATGAGCTGACCTGAATGTTAGAACAATGTCTTTGGCATCATCTGCACAATTTTGGTTCTCTGCTAGCAACATTTGAATTGTATTCTTTTGTTATGATGTAGACGGGATCAGTTAAACTGTGCTTGGCCTGCAAAGGAGAGACAGTCCTTTGTAGGACCTGGCATATTGGTTTTTATCTGCATCGCTCAAAATTAAAGAAATATATTTACAGAATATATGAGATGCGTTTTTATAAGGTTTTCATGTTTCTAGGGAGCTCAGCAGGAATTGTTTCCTGAATCTTCAGGATCCCTGTGGATCATGGTGAGAAATAAGAGAGCACCTACTGTAATTTCAGTAAACTAGTACTGACAGAAAGCTGAGTTGCTGGGTTTTGCTAGTAAGGTACCCCTCAATAGCTGTATTAAAACTATGTGTGTGTCTTAGAAGGGATCAGTAGTTGATACTGTCCCCTGGGATATGACAACTGCAGATAAAGATGACTGAGCTAAGGCAATACAATGCTGCCCTACCCTTAACAAGAATGCATACAAATGCTCTGAGCTTGTTTACCAGGAATTAATCCCCTCTTTCCCTATCTGTTTGTGGTATGTTGGAAACAGCATTCAACCTCCAGAAGATAACACTCTGAGGCAGCATATGTAGGAACTCTTTAAGTAGGGGTAGACAACTGGATTGCCATTTATGACTGCAGGAAGATTTCTTCTTGTTCCTGAACATTGTTAACACTGGAATGATCAGTATTGCTCTTAGAGGTCAGACCAGACCCGACTTCAGGTCCAAACCTCACATCTTCCGGAGTCTGGACGATACCTTTTGTTTCAGTCCTTCCTGATTTTCATTCACCACCCATGTTCTGGCAGATGGATTTGGATCCTATTCCCTTGTGTTGTTGACCTCACTAAAATCAATACTTAGCCTTTAAAGCTTTTTAGCACCAGGGTAATACTGTGCTGACAGAAACATATGTTTCCTTATGTTTGCATTAACCTCTTGGCAAATTAAGAACGCTTTACTGCACCTTTTTTTTCCAGTCAAACCACATTCACCACTGAATCATCATCATTATTATCTATTAGCAGTTTCAGGTGACCTTCCCCCCCCCCCAAAAAAAAAAAAACACCACCAAAACCCAACTTTAAATAAGCATGCCAGTCCTCTTAGGTTCTATTCTCAAGTCATGAACAGAAGTAGTTTGCAGTAGTTGGGAAACAAAGAAAATGATGCTTGCTCTGTGTCTCCTGTGTATTTGGTTATAAAAAATAAATGTTTCACTTATTTTCCTGAACTGATGAAATATGCTTTAAAGAAAAACACTAAAAAACCTGAGAGGATCAGGAGTTAAAGTATGCATAAATAAAGTACTTGAAATATGAATAATTTACTTGGGTTTTAGACAATAAATGTTTGTGTTCCTGGCACACCAGTGGTTACAGTTTGGGGCATGCATGTGTGTTTTGTTTTAAATTAAACTATCTAAACAAATGAAGTGGAACTCATGGAGCTGGGTGGCAATTAGTGTTTCCTACTCTGAACACCAAAGGTTATTTTGTGGGTTTATGGTGTTGTATTAAAATATCTTCACTGGTTTTATTTTTCCAACATGAAATTTTCCAGATAGTTGGAAGACCAAATATGTCAGTCCCAAGATCATTCCCGTTCAGTATTTAGATGAAAAGATTGTAGGTGTTAGTGATGTATGCATAATTGTGTCCTCGGGCATTACTCATACATCAAAAGTCGACAGTGGAGATCTTATTTACAATTTACTTACGTGCTATACTGTCAGTGAGCTCTTGCTGCTCCCTATCTAGGAGTGTTAAAGTTTGCCTGAAGCCAGACTGAAGTAGAAACTTCACAGGACATTCTTAAAGTGTTAGCTGCTAGCCTGTGGGAGGAAGAGTGGTCCAGGTAAGAGCCTGGAGGCATCACACAGTACAAGAGCTTCTGTTGCTGTCTCATTAGTCACAGCAAGGAGACTGCTCATACTTCCCGAATGGGTAAGGAATTAAGTTGCTACAATTCAGAATGTATGAGAAACGTCTCTAATTGCAAAGAGGAGTATAAACACACAGCCACTATCAACAGAGTTTAACTTTGGAGAGAGTCCAGAGGGACCCCAACCCCTGACTGACTCCAGTTTAAAATTTTATGCATGCCAGGAATTTCCATTGATCTGAGGGCTGTCCACTGTGACCAATTAATTAAAAGTCTATGGATACTAGGATTTTTGGAAGAGAGCAATTTAAAGCAGATTGTATTGTTTGCTTCTTTTTATGAAGGTTATAACTTTTTGTATTTAAAAACTGTTAAAATATTGCCTGTCCCATGTTATCTTTTTCTGTGATGGGCTTTATGGCCTAATCTTCCTCTCCCTGAAGTAAAAGGCTGTTTTCACTTTAAATACAGTGAGAACTGTCATGCTTAAAGCAGTTTAGTGGGCATTGTATTTAAATGCAACTGCCTTTGCTGTTTGAGTAGTTTGTAAGCAGTACTTTCAGGGTTCTTACTTATTTCAGAGTGAAGATTCGGATGAAGATGAACCTTGTGCAATAAGTGGCAAGTGGACTTTTCAGAGGGACAGCAAGAGGTGGTCGAGGCTTGAAGAGTTTGATGTGTTCCCTCCAAAACCGGACTTGAATACCCCCTCCCCAGAAGCTCCTCACCTTATGAACGCAGCAAGCAGCGAGAGCGTGCTAACAGACCTCAGTGAACGCCAGGAGGTGGCTTCTATTCTGAGCATCAGCAGCACCAGCAGCCACCAACCAACCCTGCAGAGCGAAGCATCTACAACCAGAACAAACTCAGTTGTGAGCGTTTGTTCATCAAGCAATTTCATAGCAAATGATGACTCATTCAGCAGCCTGCCCTCGCCCAGGGAGCTGAATAGCTTCAGCTTCAGCACAAAACCCAATGAGAAAAACGCCAAGTCCAAAACAAAGAGCCTGCTTAAGAGAATGGAGAGCCTGAAAATCAAGAGCTCTCACCATAGCAAGAGCAAAGCTCCTTCAAAGCTTGGCCTTATTATCAGCGGGCCCATCCTGCAGGAGGGCATGGATGAAGATAAACTGAAACAACTTAACTGCGTGGAGATTTCTGCCCTCAATGGCAATCACATCAGCCTCCCCATGGTACGAAAGAGGAGCGTCTCCAATTCCACTCAGACCAGCAGCAGCAGTAGTCAGTCTGAGACGAGCAGTGCTGTCAGCACACCCAGTCCCGTCACACGAACACGCAGTCTCAGTGCATATAATAAAAGGGTGGGCATGTACCTGGAAGGCTTTGACCCCTTCAACCAGTCAACATTCAGCGACGTGATGGAGCAGAACTTCAAGAACCGGGGAAGCTTTGCAGAAGACACAGTGTTTTTTATCCCCGAAGATCATAAGCCTGGCACTTTTCCCAAAGCACTCTCCAATGGCAACTTCTCCCCAACAGAAAGTAATGCCTCTGTGAACTGGAGAACAGGGAGTTTCCATGGACATGGCCATCTGGCCCTTCAGAGGGAAAACAGTGGCGACAGCTCCAAAGAGTTGGGCATGGGGAAAAGGCGCAACTCCTCCAGCTCTGTGAGCAGCCGTCTGAGTATTTATGACAACGTGCCGGGTTCAATCCTTTATTCCAGTACAAGTGACCTGGCCGACCTTGAAAATGAAGACATATTCCCAGAACTAGATGACATCCTGTACCATGTGAAAGGGATGCAGAGAATAGTAAACCAGTGGTCAGAGAAATTCTCAGATGAAGGGGATTCCGACTCGGCACTTGATTCCATTTCCCCATGTCCTTCCTCTCCAAAGCAGATCCACCTCGACGTAGATAATGATCGAACAACACCAAGTGACCTTGATAGTACGGGGAATTCTCTAAATGAAACAGAAGAGCCCCCAGGGATGCAGGAGAGGAGGGACTCTGGGGTGGGCGCATCACTGACACGGTCCAGCAGGTAAGATCACAAGTGCTGGGACTTGAGGTGGCCCCAGTGAGGTCACTTCCAGCCCAAGTGGCTTTATAGTAGCTGCACTGTACTCAATTAAGTAGGAGTTGTGGTCATTCAAGCATACACGTGCTGTTCCCATTGCTTCCAAAAATCAATTATGGGCAAGTGAAGTATTCGTGCAAGACTTTTTGACAAGTGATTCCCACACTTTGTAGCTGTATGTTTGTATGTTCAGCCTGAGTCTTCATTGAAAAACAGCCCACTCAGCAAGTCAGCGTTACGAGCAATGTTAAGGCAGTTTTGGGGGAAGATAATTCTTCAAACTGAAATGGTATGTGGGAGGGAGAGGGACCTCAAGTAGGATTATTCACTCTTTAAGTTGGCTAGGAGAACCAGTGTAAATATGGTCTGGTTTGTGTCAGTGTGTAGTAAAAGACCTGACTTTGAGACTTAAAAAAAATTGTACTTTTCAGTAGCAGGCTGTTTCTTAATAGCACGCTAAGGCATTACATCTGTGGTGAAAATGAGGTTTGTTTACTTTCTCTTGATTGCTGTAGCACAGTAGGGGACTGGGGGAGTTCCAATGGCCACCCAGTTTCTGCTGGAAGTTTCACCATGGGATGGATGACTGTATTTTGTATTGCACGTAGAGCAAGGACTTTAATTCATTCTAGCTTTGTTTCCAGTTTTCCTTTAAAAGTGGTGCAAATCATTTAGGGCCTGGTTTCTGTTATCATTTAGTCGCCTACAGCTGCTTCTATAAAACTGGGAGTTACAGAAGTGCTTAGTTCCCATGCAATGTGTCTTAAAAATGTGGACTCTTTTTTCCTTAATGGAGTTTCAGATTCCCTCTGCCTTAATATTGAAAGGGCTTCTGAGAAAGGGTGTTGAAGCCATTAGAGAATACCTGACAGGACAAGACCATGTAGTTAACTCTGATCTGTGGGTCAGTTCAGAGTGCACATTCCCATCTGAAGCACTTGCACGTGCTGCATCACACCAGGTGAGGCAGACATGCTGCTGGCTGATGCCTGTGAAATCTCAGAAGACAGCAGCTGCCAAGGGCAGGGAGCTCAGCAGTGCATACACAGGAACTCCCGCACGTGTCTCCCAGAGGCGTTTCAGTGAGTGCTCTGTCCTCTGTCTTTGCAGGCACAGGCTGAGGTGGCACAGCTTCCAGAGCTCCCACCGGCCCAGCCTCAGCTCGGCATCGCTGCAGATCAACTGCCAGTCTGTGGCGCAGATGAACCTGCTGCAGAAGTACTCTCTCCTGAAGCTGACCGCGCTCCTGGAGAAGTACACACCTTCCAACAAGCATGGTTTCAGCTGGTAAGGGCGCAGTGCCATGTGTAGACAGGCTGACTATATGAGCACAACAGCGGTGCTTGTCCTAAACAACTCCTGGAAAGATGCAGTGAGTCCCTCCATCCCTCTTTGTCCATATTTGCACTTCTTCCTCCAGCCTGTGCTGACAGTGCTTTGTGTTTTCCTAAGACAGGGCTAAAATCACTAACCCTTTACATAAGTGTAATCTTATTAGGCTTGAGAGGTGTGAATATAGGGGGCACACGAGGAAACAAAAGCAATGAAGTACAGGCCAGCTTTCTAAGCAAGAATGCGTCTACTATGTGCAGAGCAAAAAAAGGACTGGTTGTTTATTGAGGCAGCTAGCGAGCAGTGGCACAAGCCTCAGTACATCTTAATAGGCTTGCTTTTCTTCAGTTATTCTTAAATATTTGCATTAGTTTCTCTGTATAATTATGTCATTAAATCATGTAAATTTCCTTTAGTTCTAGTGTCTCATTAGCCAAAAATCTATTTCCCCTCTTTAAAGCACTGTAAATCCCATTAGCTTGCAAAAAAGATGGAGGCAGGGGGAGAAAGCTTGGGGCAACCATGGCATTTTTTGTAGGCAGCAATTGCTGCTCTGGCCAAGTGTTTGTAACCCAGTTGAATGTTTTTTTGTCGAAAGAAAGGAATAGAAAGCTCTTTTATTATTGTATCTGCAGTGCAGCCTGTGTAACCTTCAGGATGCAAAAGGCGCAGTAAAATTTTTTCTTCTCCCTACCACAGGCCAGCCTCCTCCCTTCCCCAGGAGTCACAGAGAGTATTTAGCTTCAGCATCAAAGTACCTCCTGTTCAAAGGCTGTTATTATGTCAGCCTTTCTAAATACAGAAGTTGTTTGTTCTGAAAGACAGAAATAAGTATTGACCAGTTATCCCTGCATGCTTCAGATTCTCAGTGGAGATCGCAATGTGTTTTTTCACATTCCATTGGCATGTTTTTTGACAAAGCAAGTACTATTCATACATACATCAATAATGCCCTAAACTTAACTATACAGCAGTGCAAATTAGTTCTGTTTTACTATGTAACAGATTAGCACAGCTGTAAATCCAATGCACTGTTTGTATAGCTGTACTGTATATTGAAATGTTAAATAGGTCTCCCTGTTTTCCAGTGCTACTGTGTCCTATTAGTTGTTGCATTGGGCATTAGCATTTCTCCCTGTTTAGGAAAATGATCTCAATATTTTCACATTTTAATGGCTTTTTTTTTTTTTTTTTTTTCCCTTTATGAAACCAATATTTTTGGGGACTTGGGGATAAATAATTCTTTTCTATTTAGTAACTTTTTCCTTGGAGTCATAAGCAGATGGAAAGGCCTCTCATTGAAATTGGAGTGGGAGGTGGGGGTAACAACAGTCACTGGCTGACAAGGAGGGGGGTCCCTCAAAGGGGTTGTTTATAGAGCTGAAGTTTTTAGCTGACAAACTCAAATGTATTACATCAGTTTCCTGCTGTTATGCACACTGGTGGGTGGTGGACCCAGTTTGAGGACTTTGCAGAACAAGTAGTTGACATACAAAAGCTCATTGTTCAAATGCCCATCTTTCCCAAAACTTAAAGAAGCAGTGTTATAAGGGGTCATTGACCACAGGATTTATTTTGACTGTTTTGCAATTCAATCTGGCCTCTGCAGTTTTACCCTGTAGCGTTTGTCCTACTGATATTAATGAAGTATCACCACATTAATACTCATGGGCAGCATACTGCTCCAAATGGCAAGCCTTTCTCTTAGACAAACTCTGTTTTCTGTCTTCTTCCAGCCCTGAGCAGATTAGCTAATTTATATTGTCACTACTTTCCATATTACTAAAGTGTTTCACTTATTTTCACTGACTTTCTGGATTACTGAAAATACAGAAGATAAATAGTCATCAGAGGTTTAATTTAACTTTGTCATTCCCTTTGCTTAAATAGGGCAGTACCAAAATTTATGAAAAGGATAAAAGTGCCAGATTATAAAGACCGAAACGTGTTTGGAGTACCGCTGCAAGTCAACGTCCAGCGCACAGGGCAGCCTCTTCCACAGAGCATTCAGCAAGCCATGCGGTACCTCCGCAACCACTGCCTGGATCAGGTGGGTTTTACTGAACTCTCATCCTATGTCTGTGCAGCACCCGAAGCCCAGCCTTCCATTTGTTGGGGTTTTGTTTTTTTTTTTTTTAATTGTTTTTTTGGGGTGGGGTTGTTTTTTTTTGGTGGTTGTTTTTTATCTGTGTGTGTGTGTGTTTTCCTGGGTCAGACTGACAAAAATAGGCTCAAAACAGGACAAAATAGGTAACTAATGCAAGAAAAGCTTTCTGTGATATTAGAACCCATATGTAAGAAGCTAAAGAGCATCCTTACATTTTGGCTCACTGTAAGTGTATTTACCTTTCTGTACACATTTAGGTTGGACTTTTTAGGAAATCTGGAGTCAAATCAAGAATTCAGGCTTTGCGTCAAATGAATGAGAATTCAACAGACAGCGTCAACTACGAAGGCCAGTCTGCTTATGATGTAGCAGACATGTTAAAGCAATTCTTCCGTGATCTACCTGAGCCTCTCATGACCAACAAACTCTCCGAGACCTTCTTACAGATATACCAGTGTAAGTAGTGAGATTTCTATGGCAAATGGTCCTTTGTGTAGCAAGGGTGGAACTTTCTAATTCTATTTCTCTGGACATTACATGTGTTGCCTGTGTTGGTCTTTGCCTTTCTCCAGCAGCCATTATAGTTCAGGCTGCCTCAGAAGGAGTGGATTTTTTTTTTTTTAATGTTTGAGTTGTATAATGATTTATAGTACAAGTTCTTTACATTTCACATTTCTTTATAGTATGGGAACAAACACAGATCCTCCATCACTTGCTATAAAGTTTCCTCTCTTCTTTGAGCATACTTGATATTACAGGTTGGAAATAAGCCACATCAGATGTGGCTACATAGAGGAGCCGTGCAAACACAACACAGAGTTTGGGGCTTTCAAGGGAGTTGAAATCCACCATATTGATGAGATTTTTTTGTAAGCCCAAGGCTGCCAAAATTTTTCTATTTTCTCATAATTCATATCCTTCTACCCTTCACCACAAAATTTGAAAACAGCCTTTAAGTTGAAAGCTTTTCTGTTACTGACTTGTAGCTACTTTACTGACAGGTGCCAAAACCAGAAAATGCTTAGAATAAATCCCATCAAATATTGAGTTTATCAAAGAAAAAGAAATATTTAATCTTTCTGAGATGATAGGCTCAAGTCTATCAAGGGAGTTCATTCTCATTTGTGAGCTAGATAAATAGAGTACTGTACACATGGTAATTTTGTGCTGTATCTTTCCAAACAACACACTATCTTTTGAAAGTTTTTCTTCAAGATTGCTTCATTGGGAATACTCTTACTTTATAAAGTGTCCAAAGATAAATTAAAATTTGGAGACCAGCTTTATGAAATGTTCCAGGGGGTCCAAACTGATTGATGCACCATGAGCACCTTGCTGATCCTGTGGTTTCTCTCCATAACACCACCCCCACTCTCTCTCCCTGTATTCTTTCCATGGTAGCACAGCTACAACAGAACTTACTGCAAAAACACCTTGTTTGAGCCCTTGCTTTATTTCGTGCCTTCCTTATGATGATGGTTACAGGAACTGCCCTCACAGCTCCATAGATGGAGATGACATTTTAAAATAAAACCATACGTACTGTTATTTCAGTACACTCATTTTTGTGTGTGTGTGAGTTTGGGTTCTCAAGAAAGTTTGTGGAGAAAATCAATTAGACTCTCCACTCCGTTAAACAGGAACTCTCTGTGGGTTGAGTGCCAGAAAAAGTTTGACAGAGCATTGCAAAAGTATCTGTTCCTTTCCTTTTGTAGGTGGTAGGTTGGAGGAATCCCCCCAGAGGCAGTTAGGAAGTATTATCTCTGTGTAAAGCAAAGACCCTTAAAGAAGCTGTAAATTTTGCTTCCCTGCAAAGGACAAAATTTCCTTTTGCTTCAGTGTTAGGCACCAGGCTGCATGCTGGAGTTGTCCACATGTGGTTTAAATGTGCTTTGAGCTGATTGAGGGGAGAGTGTGGAAAACAGTGGATTTTTGCTTAAAATTACTTTCTAAACTCACCTGCTAGTCTTAGGAAGTTACTGAAGCCCAAAAAGCAAGTACTTACTAAATAACTGGTTAGCACCACATGTATTATGAGACATGCAGTGAGGTCTGGTGCTAATTATGATATAAATGCTCCAGGACTCAGACTATGATGTTGTCTTTAGAGATGGCTTATTGGAAATCCCTTTATAAGAAGCAGATATGATCTGGGTTATTTCATTTTTTGTTCCCTTCAAGTTTGGAGGAGAGGGCCTTATATAAAGGCACACGTCAAATTTTTCCAATGGCTGTTTGTTGTTAGTAACCAAGGAGCTGTTTAATGGTATGGGGCTTCACAGCGTTAAATTTCTTTTTCCACTGCATGACTTTGAATGATCTGCTCAATAAAGCAACCCTCTGTGTTTCATAAAGCACTTTCTGGATATTTTATGACATCATTGTCTTTGCTAGCTAATTCATTTATTTAATTCACCTATTCTAAAATGCATTAATGTTTTGAATTTCTTTGAAAGCTAAAGAATTTCTAGATTGGCCCGACTGTGTTTGCTTCTTCACTGCCTGACTCAAGGCTTCTGTCATTTCAGTGCATCTGCAAGAGCATGTAGCTGTTGAAATTAAATCTAAAATTAACTCTGGCCTAGGCACAACTTCTTCTTGCTTGCATTTCTTGTGAGGCAGGAAATAGCTGAGGGTAGTTAAACTAGTGGGTTAAAAATTCCTTCATGTTTCCTATGAATGGTATGCATCCTGAAGGAAATCACTTCAAACTCGAGTCAAGTATTTGAAGCTGGAGTTTGCTTTGGGATGTATTCATGCTGTGTGTGTGGAAAATCAATGGGCTGATGAGAGAACTACTAATATTATGCAGATGTGCCAAAGGATCAGCGTCTCCAGGCTATCAAGGCTGCCATTATGCTTTTACCTGATGAGAACAGGGAGGTCCTCCAGATTCTTCTCTATTTCCTGAGTGATGTCACAGCTGCAGTGAAGGAAAACCAGATGACACCAACGAACCTGGCTGTCTGCTTAGCACCTTCCCTCTTCCACTTAAACACTCTCAAAAGAGAGAATTCTTCTCCAAGGTATGTCTGTGGGGAGCAGGGCTCATTGCTGCTGGTCCCACACCCCAGCTAGCAGTGACATGGAACAGGCACAGTCTAGCATTAACCCTACCATTTGTGGGCACCTCAGACATCTCAGAGGGCGCTGGGTATAGAATGGTTATGGGATCCTACTTTTTGCTAAAGATATATTAAAACAGGAGAAAGTTCCTAAGAAGGAAGAAACAGAGGGCATTCCAAAGAAAAAGTTTAGAGAGAGTAGCAAGAAAAGTCGGTCTCACCATGATTTGGTCCGAGGCAGACTGCTCCAAAACACCAGCAGATTTGGAAATCCTACTGTTTTCTTACCAAGTGTCTCTCTTGCTCTGCATTAAATAACTGGATTTGTGTGTGTGCTCTTTTCCTCTGCAAAGGGTGATGCAAAGAAAGCCAAGCCTGGGAAAACCTGATCAGAAAGACCTAAATGAAAATCTGGCTGCAACCCAAGGGCTAGCTCATATGATCGCTGAATGCAAGAAACTCTTTCAGGTGAAGCACCTATTTGCAGAACTGTTGGGTGGAATATGGACCAACATGCCTTAGACTTGCTGTATAATGGAAATCTAGGATTGTCTCTTTATTTTAATAAAGTTTAATACATGATAAATAGCTTTTTTTAAAGACTTGGTCTTGATCTGGGTGCACACATGAATTAGAAGTGGTGCCAGAAGAAAGGAGAACTGTTTTGTTGGCACTTAAAAGTCATGAGGCATTTGTGGGGTTTGGGACACTTTTGTTACATCCAAGCTGCATTTGAAATATGTTTTCAAGCTTTTATTGTGCAGCCATGAGAGTCTGTGAACTTCATCTCTAATTGCAAAGCAAGAAGCTCTTTCCAGGAATTTCAGTAATTATGTACTTAAATTCCCAAGAGTTAGCAAGACTAGGCCACAAAAGCATCCTGGAACGTGACACTGTCGAACTGTAGGTTGAAGGGTCTGTAGGAACTAAAGCATGCTCCCTCTAGGGCCTGGGAAGGAAAACCAGACAAGTCTTAGGTCCTGGTTTTCCTCACTGTCATTGAATCTTTTCAGATCCCTCAGCTGAAGACATGCCTGTCTCTTTTCTTGTGGCTGACAGCTGAGCCCTCCTTCCTGCAGTCTGCAGGATAAACTGTGCTGTGGGAATGGATCTGAGCTGTGTAGCAAGAGGGATACTCCACAATAAAAAAAATAAGACACCACATAAATGAGTGACTAATTTGAGTTAAATCAAAGTCACAAACTTAACTTTGGTCTTTCTTTCCTTTGAGTGCTTGACCTGACCACTTACATAATGTCCCACCACTTACAAAACCAGTGTACCCATCTTTCTTTGGCAATCAATCTGCTAGACTAACTCTGTGAATTGGAGAGAGAGCTGCAACAGGATGATTTCACCCTTGTCACTCCTCAGATACCTGAAGAAATGAGCAGGGGCCGGAACTCGTACACAGAGCAGGACCTGCGTCCCCTCAGCCTGGAGGAGCTCCGGGGTGGCAGCAGCACCATTGAGCCCTCTGACTACCACTGCTACCTCCAGGACTGTGTGGACGACTTACTCAAAGAGATGAAGGAGAAGTTTAAAGGCTGGGTCAGCTGCTCCACCTCAGAGCAAGCAGAACTGGCCTACAAGAAGGTATGCACCCTGTCACTTGGGCCAGAGCTCTGGTTTTTAGCTCATCTTTACTAATATAAACAGGCTTTTGACATAGGATGTTAGAGAAGGTTCAGTGCACAGCTTTACTTTGGAGATCGATTTAAGAAAAAAAACCTTAATTTTTGACATAGTTGGACACAGTCTGAAAACGTCTTTCATCAGTAGTCAGTTAACATGCACTGATTTGTGGTGTTCTGCTTATCCAGTCCAGGAATGTTTGCTGTATTGCATCTACATACCTTCGCTCACGTGTAAAGCCCTGACAGGCTGAGTAAAGCCTCCAAGCACTGTCACTATGCAGGCAGCAGCAAAGAAGTTTCTTGGCTCTAATCTTGCACAGCTCAGAGCTAGCACAGGGAGAAGTGTTTCTTTGAGATTTAAGATATGTAAAAAATAAACTTGGAAATCAGGATTTTGTTTGTTGGTTTGGTTTTGGTTTTGTAGCACCACAGTTTAATACTGGCCCATACTGGAGAAGGTAACTGTAACTTAGAAGGAATTTGGAAGTCCACACACAGATGCCTTTGGCTGTTAGGAAAACAACGTTAGTCTGAGCTTACAACAAGCTTAGTACAATATGCATATGTATGTGTGCATATTCAATTTGCTGTATTTAGTCAACAACAGAACAGAAAGGAAAAGTAAGAGTACAACTGAGAACTCTGCTGATTTTCCCCAGGTATGTGAGGGTCCTCCACTTCGGTTATGGAAAACAACCATTGAAATCCCAGCTATGCCAGAGGATGTTTTAAATCGTTTACTTAAAGAGCAGCATCTTTGGGATGAAGATCTTATAGACTCAAAAGTAATCGAACCTTTGGATAGCCAGACAGATATATACCAGTATGTCCAGAACAGCATGGCACCTCACCCAGCCAGGGACTTCGTAGTCTTAAGGTAAGACTTTTAATAAGTGATGATGTTTATACTCTACACATACAGCAACCTTGCCTATGATTTCTGTATAATGTATAGGTAAATATTTATTTGTGCATAATTTGAAGCCTTATTAGGTGTTTGAATTACTGTTTGTCAAAGGTAAAACTTTTTTTCTTCCTTTTTTTTTCGTAGAACATGGAGGACAAACTTCCCCAAAGGAGCTTGTGTGCTTCTAGCAACCTCAGTGGACCATGACCGTGCTCCAGTGGCAGGTGTTAGAGTCAATGTGCTCCTGTCTAGGTATCTGATTGAGCCCTGTGGGTCAGGAAAATCCAAACTTACCTACATGTGCAGAATTGATTTAAGGTATGAATTTCCACTTTGTCCTTTTGTAGTGGTAACTTTTCTTGTATAGTTTTTGTGTAATTTGCACAAAATTTAGACGATTCAACAAGCTTTAGCTTAGCCAGTAGTATGTACTTCTCAAAAGGCACACACACAGCTCTGAGATCTCACAGAAAATTGGCTTCAGTGCACATCTAGCAGCAGGTGTGATTTGTTGCTTTAGAAGCCTCTAGTATGTGTTTTGTCATAGCTATTGGTGTATAATCCCACCCCTTCCTCTGACATATGTGTTTGGACATACTAATTTTAATATTAAGTTAGTAAAAGGGACCAAGCTCTCACAAAACTTCTCATAACTTTTCCTCACTGTGGCAAACTTGGTTTTGAGCGAGTCTATATATTACTAAGGCTGAGCTGAGCAATAAGCACTAATGAGGAGATTTCCTAGTTGGATATTTAACCATATAGGTATGTATTTGACTCTAAGAAAATGCATACAGAGTTACTGGTACCTACTTCATCGTTACTTTTTCTCCACACACCAGGGGCCACATGCCAGACTGGTACACCAAGTCTTTTGGACACTTGTGTGCATCCGAAGTTGTTAAAATACGAGATTCTTTCAGTCATCAGAGTCTTGAGAGCAAAGAAGTAAAATCCAGGTGACTACTGAAGAGGAACAGCCATGCGCTCCACACCTTGGCAGTGTAGGCATTACCCAAAACTGAGGCTCATCCACTGCAGACCAGACAAGTGTACCATCTGCAAGTCACGTCATGAAGGGATGACAGCATGAGAACTTGACTGTCAGCATTACTATAGGACTGTGGCCATACCATACACTTTAAAGCTGCTTCCTGTCTGTGTAAGGTCTATAGTGTAGACCTTGACTGGAACACATATGAGGACTGTGCAAAAAAAAAAAAAAAAAAGAAAAAAAAAAAGAAAAGTATTGTACTATTAGATGGTTTGAATTGCTTCTGAGAAGCAAAATTCTTTAAATGCAAAATATATTATGAAATATGGTGAAGGCTTGTCATTCCCATGTGAAATACTTAGCTTTATGTACATACTCATGTCATTTTAGTTGTAGTGTGTTGAGGGACTGGTGTATCCACTGGAATAGTTGGTACTCTTCAATGTGTTCTCACTGAGATAAGGAGAGAAAGGTTTGCACAGAGATTAAAGTGTGAATGAGTGTGTTATTGGTTGAAAGGATAGCAGAAGTCGAACTCAAAATGTGTCTGGTACACTGTTAGGCAACCAGAATGGATTTTAGTATGCTGGATACAGCTCAACCTAGAATGGGACTCCCCTGTGGACCAGGAGTAGCCATCCTTCCCATGTGCCAGTTCTGCATTTTCCTCAGCTCTAAGCTTGTTAAAGACCCTAAGCAGATGTTACAAGAGGTTTGCTCCAATTACTGTCCACTCCCTAGCCAGATCATCTTTTAGGAGTGATGAGCAATTCTGTAGCAATTTAAAGTAAATAATGTTTTTGAGCAATGTAGCATCATATAAATAAAATGTCTATGCAAAAGTGAAGAGAGCTGGTAATGTCAACTCTTAATTTGGCAAAAGATGTCTGTTGCTTCTACTCCTACCTGCATTAACTGTAAGTGTTTTAATGGCTCATGTATATTTTACCGTATTCTAACAGCTCAAGACAAAAAAGTCAACACTGGAGTTGCAGTGCTAGGAGAGGTATCAGGACTCCTGCAGCAGCAGGTGGAGTGAGGTGGCTAGAACATCTCACAAAGCTCTCTCCCTTTCTGTCCCTCCTTTGCCCATTTTCCTAAAAGCTGCACGTTAACAGAACCTGGATGTGAGCAATTTGGAAGGTTATATTTAGGGTTAGAGAGGAGGGTGGGGTTTTGTCTTGGTTTTTGTTAGGTTTTAAACTTTTTGGGACATTCCCCTGTTCTTGAGAATCAACTTGTATGAACTGTAGGAACTCTTGAGGTCCTCTGGAAGGGTGTCTTTCTGTAGATTTTACTGTAAAGGTAAAGATTTACTTTCAAGGTGCAGTATTAAGTGATAAATGTATTTTGTGGCTAGGGTATGAATGAGTTGCAAGATGGGATTTTGACTGAGACTTTGTTACCGTTGTCAGTATTATTTTGAGCTTTCTGATGAAGATTTTTTTTTTTATTATGGCAAATAACGTAGTACTTCCAGTAACAGTGTTCCTCATGAGTAGGAAAATCTTGTATATTCTTATACAACAAACACTTTTGAATTTGTAAAATTGTATGTTGTACATACCATTCTATTGTAAACATGTATACTTGCCCACAGTGTACTGTCAAACATAGATAAAGCATGATAAAGATTATTTAAAATATACCTGTATTTATACCTCAGATATTCTTTTTGGGTTTTTGTACCTCAAGTATGTTTTCTATTGTAAATGTGCTTTACATGACTATGTTCTACATGAGAGAAAGGAAAATGTTTAACTTGCTATAGATGTCTGTACAGAATATACTCAATAAGTGCACTATTAAATGTTTAAAATTGGAGAAGCATAATGATTTTTCATTTATTCTGCATTCTTTCTTCCTTCCACTCTTGTGCCCAGAGGAGGTGGCATTTTTCTTGCCACTGGTTCTTTATATACTACTACCACCTGCATAGCCATCCCTGCCCTCTCCCAGGCCAGTATTTTTAGTATCATTAAAGGTGGATACCAAAGCAATTCCAAATTTTTTTGGAACACAGGCCATTCATGATGGCAGACAGCTGGACACAAATACTCTCCAGTCAATAGCTTCATACATTTAAAAGTAAGAAGAAACCTCTCTTTTCCTGCTGTTTTAGGGAAGATAGTCTTGAATTAAACAGGGAGCAAAGCAAACTCCTACTTGATAGGCAGCCGTATGCAGTGCTGAAAAATAATTCACTGCCCTCCTGTATTCTATGAGGAGAGAACGAGAGCATGTAGTGGAGTAATAGGTTTAAATGTACAAGTGTGAAAGTAATTGGAGAAAGTTAAAGCACATAGAGCAGAGAAATGAAGCCAAAGAGAAAGCCAGAAGGATATACAAACAACTGACTAAGGTAAAAAATGAAGCCAAAGACAGCTGTTAGTTCAAGCAACTTTAAAAAGTGTAAGTCTTAGCCAACAGAAATAAAATTTGGTCATCTGAAAGAGGATTTTTGATTTGTGAGGCTTGTCTGACAGAGTAGCTGGAAGGTAGCCTGATGCCTTTCAGTTACCAACATCATCATATTCTTTCTCTGCCTGAACATCCCAAAGTGCTCATCACTATCACTTCCCACTATGTTCCCCAGGGAGCAGGGAAGGATGCTGCTTCACAGTCTGGCAAAGGCAGACCTCTTGCTGTTGTGATACTAGTTCTCACACACACCAAGTGTTTTAGAGGATCTTTCTGATAAGGAACTGTCAGTTGTTTGGCTCTTACAGGATCTTTTTTTCTTCCTAAGACAATACTAAAAATAACTGCACAATTGCAAAAAAACCAAAAAAATAAAAATAAATAACAGGTTTGTGCAGTTTTGGGCCCTTGTTATTTTTCTCTGTAATGATGGTTTTGTTTGTATTTTTAAGCACATTATAATGTATGACAGACTATTCAGGATGCTTCAAGGTTTTACTCTGCATTTTGTTTAAAGTGCATGTAGGTTACTTTCATCATTTTCCTAACAACTTTCCTAACATTTTTCTAAAATATGAGTTAATTTTGATTCTTCTAAATAGTCTCAAGTTTCTGAAGGGTTGTTTTCTTGGCACCTTCCTTTACAGGTGTCCATGTTGTAGTTGGACAATAGAATTCAAGTTTCCACATCTGTGTTTCTTGTCAGGTGTCACTCACAGTGGCACTGGCTCTTGCTCAGACTACTGTCTTGCTTTAATCAGTGGTTGTGGAGGGAGTGCAGGCTGGGCCCCTGTTCAATTCTGGCAGGATGCTGGTGTGGTTAATTGTGTGCATGGCAGTACTAATGCAGCACAGCTCCAGCATGCTGTGTGCTTCAGTAATGCTGAATTTCAGTACTTCTTCCTAATAAATTCAAATGGAAAAAGTAATGTTTTACTGTCATTTCTCAAGTAATGCACTCCATAAATAGATATTTATGAAGCTGTAAATAATCTGTGGCCTTCGTCTTAAAGGCCAGAAGGCAATGGCATTAACACACACAGGCAGTCTGGGAAAGTGAGACTGAAACAATGCAAACCAGTACCTCTGCAGTCTGGTACAAGGACTTGAAAAGAGCAGTGACCTAGTATGTATCTGCAGTAGTCTGTGCCAGGAGAAAGTAGATAAAACAGTATCCATGACTTGGGCTACATAATAAAATCAGAGGGCACCTCTTAGGACATGAAAATTCAATGTTATGCAGAGATCTTCTGTTAAGTGCTGGAAGCAGTGTCCTACAATCACAAGGAATGAACTCAAAATACTGTTTTAACAGAGTTTTATTTACAAAGACAAAATGCTGATTCCTTTGCCTATATTGTACCGTAACTTGTTAATATAGCCATCAACTGCATCGATTATACAAGGAAATAAGAAACATTTCTAAAAAATTAATCCCAGTCATTTCTTATCAGTCAACCCAGAGCTATTTTACTTCTCTAGCAAGGAAAGGTATCAATGTCTAAAATAATTACTACATAGCACTGGAGGTGAAGGTGAAGTACTGTTCTTAGTACTGATGCTAATATGCTATGTTTGCATCTGTGCTTCTTTTACACTGAGCACTATCCCAGACACTTGAGGCTTTCTCACTTCTCCGTCCCCTCTGCACCATCCTACTACTTTATTTTCCTGCACTGCCTGAGGCATCCAGAGTGCTCACAAGAAATAAGCTTCCAAGTTGAGTCCAGAGACAGTAAAGAGCAGTGAAAAATGGGAAAGAATTCAAAAGAAAAAATAAAAATCTATCGCAGGAGATTAAGTCTCTGAAGGGGTACATTTGTACAGAAAGATTCAATACACATAATCTGGCCACTAGACAAGAGGGATGTAGTAAATGTCTACTAGCACTGGAAGGTCATAAAAATACAGAAGAAGAGTTCAAACTAGCTGAGTGGGTGTACAAGTTGTGATAAAAATTCATTAATGGAAAATTTGAGGCAGAAGGAAAGGAAAAAAGCATTTTCCACATAGCAAGAGGTCTTTGAGGCTGTGGAACCCTGAGAAGTGACAAGAGCATAAGTCATTTAAAACCACACAAACTCAAACCCTGGGATCATTCCTGCACTAGCTTCCATAAAGCCTCATGAAGACCTAAAACAGCTTTCTTTGTTATTTGGCATGATTACAGGACTTACAGGCCACCAGTTTTCACCTGTGCCAGGTAGCGCTGCCTTATTGAGTAAGAAGCAGTATGGCGTCAATTAAGTCAACTATTCTGGAAACTGCTAAAGAGCAAGTCTTAGTAAGAATTACACTGGCGGTTGTAGAGTACAGTTGGCTTATGTTTTATAGTAATGAACATTCATTTAAATAAGAAGATGCAGTGCCTCCCCAGTATGGGCCAAGAGCATGAAGATCAGCATGGGGAGGTTACCAGACAACTGGGGGAGCCTTTTGCTTTTCTAGCATTTACTCAAAACTCAGAAAGATCCATAACTAATTCGCTATCATAGCCTGAATCAAATCCATTATTCCTTAGACTAAGTTTTTGTTACTAGAAGAAGAAAAATCCCTACAGTAAATGTGTTGTATATGCTTTGCCAGGTACCAGTCTTCTACTAGTCACTTCATTAGCTCAGGTAATAAAAGGGTGATGTGGTGGGTCTGAACATCACAGTTACTTCTGACACATGCAGACATTTTTTAAGGCTTTATAACACTAAAAATGAAAAAGGCCCTTAGGAACAGAATTCTCAGTGAGTGATTGAATATTACTATTCCAAAACTCAAATATTCAAAAGCTAAGAGTGTTAAAAGTGCCAGTGCAATTATGTATGTATTCCAGAGAGTGAAATTAAACGGCATTTTCCATAATATGTTGAGATAAGCATGTTATAAGCATAAAGACAAGATGGTATAGCCGAGATGGCTCTGGTTTGAGAGGGACTTGTGCCTCATTTATTAAAGAATTTGGAAGACCATCATCAAATGAAATGGGAATTTTAGGAAAGGGTGACCAGAATTAAATCACTTGAGTGCCACTTTAGAGAACTGTCATTTTTTTCAAATACGTCAGCTAGTAGCAGAAGTAGATCATGTTCATAACACAGCCCAGACTAAGACGTTGTGCAAGGTATGGGTCATAGAGGAAGGGTTCTTCTAAAAGGAAGAAGATAACCCAGTTGGCCAAACGCTTCTGACATGTTTGGTGACATATCAGTCTGAAATATCTATTCAAAACAAACAGGTCGTCTGCGAAGAGTCCTCCTTTGTTTCAAAAACAGTTGAAAGAAAATAAACTTCAGTCAAGGCATTGCTTTGAGCTGGTTGAACATGTAATCTTCAGCTAGGTGATAATTCAAATTTATAGTAACACTGACAGTATGGTTAGCAAAGATCACATAGGCCATTTTTTTACCCTTACCACCTGGAAAAGTTGTATAGTAGAGGATGTTTTAAGTAGTCCATGTAAACATTTGAAAAGGCATGCAAAGATACCAAAACATTTGTTTTAACTCCATCATTTAGTCTCCAGCAGTTTGTACTCTTTTTATTTTGCTAAGTACCTGCTAGCAACCCCAGCAGCACAATAGAGTGTCTGAAGAGCACACATGGGGTTCTTCATGGCCCTACAGAAATGCATTTTTCTTGGTAGTGTTGGAACATATAAAGGGTTTAGGGAATTTAGTGTAGAGTCCTGCACCTGGGGTAGAATAACACCATGCACCAGGTGAGGAAAATAGCTCTGCAGAGAAGGACCTTGGATTCCTGGTGAACAATAAGTAAACAATGAGACAGCAGTGTGCTCTTGTAGCCAAGAAGGTCAATGGTATCCCGGGGTGCAAAAAGAAGAGCATAACCAGCAGGTGCAGGGAGGTTCTCCTCCCCCTCTACTCTAACATAGTGAGACCACACCTGGAGTACTGTGTCCAGTTCTGATCTACCCAGTTCAAGAGAGACAGGGACCTACTGGAGAGAGTCCGATGGAGGGTTCCAAAGATGGTTAGAGGACTGGAACATCTCTCTTTTGAGGAAAGGTTGAGAGACCTGGGGCTGTTTGGCCTAGAGAAGGCTGAGAGAGCATCTTATCAATGTTTATAAACAATCTAAAGGGTGGGGGTCAAGAAGATGGGGCCAGACTCTTGTCAGTGGTATCCAGTGATAGGACAAAGGACAACAGGCACAACAGGCATGAGCTATAATACAGAAAGTTCCACCTAAAGATAAGTAAAAAGTTATTTTCTGTGAGGGTGAGAGCACTGGAAAAGGCTGCCCTGAGAAGTTGTGGAGTCTCCTTCACTGGAGACTTAAAAATTGCCTGGACATGTTCCTGTGAGACCTGCTCTACCTGAACCTGCCTTAGCAGGGGAGTTGGGAGTAGATGCTCTCCAGCCGTCCTTTCCAATCCCTACCATTTTGTGAATTCTGGGACCATAACAGTGTACTTGGTAGCTCTACACAGAGTTTGGTCTGCAAGCTTCCCCATTTGGCTTTGGAGCCCCCCCAAAAACATGCAAAGTTGTTCTTGGAGGCCTTTTAAGAGTGACCTTGAGCAAGTAGAAAAGTTGAGATTTTTCTAGCTAATGCCTGAACCATATTTTTTTAAAAAAAACCACTTTCACATTTGCTTTCTTCCCTATTCCAGCTTACAAGAAGAATAAATGCTCATATATAACCTCCTACATAAAGCACTCACCTTGTGGCATTAGTTGCAAACAAGAGCAGGTAGAATAGTTACCAAAATAGGTTCAATTCATCAGGCTTCTTGGACATGGGAAAGAGGAAAGGCTGTGCCCTCAGCATCTTACCAGATAATGCAAGATCCATGAGAGAAAGAATGACCCGTCGTGTGGTAATGGAGTTCAGAGGCCCCACCACTGAGAAGCATAGATGTTTTAGCAGGCCAGTCACGGCTAACAGACTGTTAGGCATGTATTTGATAAAAATCTAAGCAACTGGCAGACCTCAGGGAGTTTTAAATGTCTAAAGTTTTAAGCTTAGATAAAACCATATAAAAATTGCACCGTCTGAGGAAAGGCTCATCACCAGATCTGTTACAGAAGTAATTATGTGCAGTATATCATTAACATTTAGAATTCACTACTAGTTTTCAGAGGTGGAGTTTTGCAGAGTTTGGAGACAAATATATTTACAGAAGTTTCTGTTACCTTTCTCATGCTTCAGTTTCTGCACTAGCCACTTGGGCTTGCCTCCGGACATATTTTTTCACAAGAGCCTCAGGAAGTTTCTCATGCTGTTTTTCTGAACAGTCTTGCAGTCCTCACTGTCAGAGAGAGAGTATTCATTTAAATTAATGAGCAGCAGTATCTGGGACATGACATGATACTTAATGTGCTCCTGTTTATAATGCGCCATGCAGAAAGGCAAGGCCAACATGCTTTTCTTTTTAAAATCCTTGAAAACCTCTACATACTCTTTTTTGTTTAAACATTCTATCTTACCAATTCAGAGATTTTCTATGAGGCTTTCTGCAACTCCTTTTTTTTTTTTTTTTTTTTTTAAGCTTCTTTCCTGTGCCTTTTCCTCCTCTCTTGTTAAATTGCTAAAACAGTTTCCAGGGGCAGCCGCTCTGTACAGCAGGGTTTGCTGGTTTCTGATGAAAGAGCTGCTGCCAAATTTTATAAAGAATGTTCCCTGAGGCACAGAGGGGAGGGAAGTACTCCTCATGGCCTCTGTTTTCTTCCCATATTGTTTAACAAACAAGCAAACTGCCCTGCAGTTGCTCTGACCCCTATTTAGACACATCCCTTTCAGGCAGCCACACAAATGAACTAGGAAGGAAGTGCCGTCATGGCCCTTAGAAAAGATAGAGGGAAATTAAGGCAAACTTAACTTGTGTCTAAACAAACAAGCTCATTCTGCTATGCCCTTGTCTTCTGCTTAATTCTTACAGGAACAGGTCCTAGAAGTAGTATTTGGGGCAAGAGTATTTCCCAGGTTGTACAGGACTCTTCTCACCACCCACTCCTTTCCCAATGCCTTATCAGGTTTTGCCCCAACCTCGGAGATTAATGAATGATCCAAAATTCTTTGGCATAAGCAGGAACTCAACCCAGGCTCTTTACACTTTGTGCCTCTGTGCCTCAGCTTTTCTAGTTAGACTTCCCCAGAACTTCAAGGAAAAAAAAAAAAAAAAAAAAAAAAAAGACTACTATTTTTGTGCTTCAGGAATCATCATCTGAAAGTGTAAGTTTTGTAAGAACTTGAAACAAAAATACCTAGAGGCCAAGCTGACAAAAAATTTTATTCTGAGCTGCCTCCTGCCTTTGCACAACTCCAAAGGATTTTTAAATTACATTATTTTTTGATAGAGATGAAGCAGATGTGTTATTAACCCCATTTTGTGATGAGGAGATACAGCATAAAGGATTTTAGGATTTTAGAACTAGAGATGCAACTGGAATATTCAAAAAACAGCTTCAGTGTTGCATGCTAATTGCAGGAACAAGTTTTGACATATCAGATCTGATAAACCTGGTTTAAAGCATGCTTAGAGAAACTGAAAAAAAACCAAACCACAACAAAACAATAACAACAATAAAACCAACCCAAAACAAAACAAACAAAACCCAAAACAAAACAAACATCAAACAAAAAACCCACAAGAGTAATTGAAAAGATTATGAGCATGGTTTTAAAATAATTTTTTTGTTGTTTTATTTCCACATTTCTCTGGTAATGTCCATTCATAGCAGTCCCACCCTCCTGAAATCACAGATAGATATTTACTTTAAAGCCATTATTGAAGCACTGGCTGACAAAGATGTGACATTGCCATAGGACCATGACCCAGCACAAGCAACACATCACCCCCACACCCCTTAAGCTGCTGCAGGTGCCCTCTGCTATCCAGAATGCTTCTCAGTGAAGCACATCTTGTGGCCACTCTTGCCCAGCCATCAGCTTTAGCCTGACCAAAAGACAAGAAATTCAATTATTTCAAACAAAATGGAGTGATTGTAAGAGAGCAGTGTTGTTTGTCGTCTATGCTCGTGCTCTGTGGATAACAGTTTTCTAGACTTTGTTTAAATTTTTCCAGAGGATCATATAGGAGAGAAGCTCAAGCATTTGTGAAGGATTTGTCAAGAACATTGCTTTGCCCTTGCTTGTAGCTCTTTGTCGATAGCACCACACAGAGCAGACAGAAAACAGAGCTGGATCTGGTCGTCATCATGAACGGACTGCAATATGTGCATATTTGCGCCTGAGGAACTACCTATCACTGTGATGAATGACATCGCATTTAGCTATCTCCTTAAAGAGATAAGATGCTGTAAGTTTTTTATCGGTTGTGCCCAGATTTGTACTATTAAACAAAAAATTGGATTAATACTTTTAAACAAATCACATTAATGTTTTATGTCCATTATCATGCTCCAGGAGTTGTAAACTGGGATTAAAAAAATATACATATAGTTTGAAGTTGTTTCAAGCCCTGAAAAAGAGAATAGCCTACAAGATGCCCTTTGTAAGGAGATGTTTCCTAGGGTGCTGCTCCCTAGGTCTCACC
The DNA here is from genome assembly GCA_024605025.1 of Megaceryle maxima. NCBI lineage: Eukaryota > Metazoa > Chordata > Aves > Coraciiformes > Cerylidae > Megaceryle > Megaceryle maxima. The sequence goes on along the minus strand of JANHGN010013586.1, from coordinate 26,793 downwards.
AATCTAAAAATACTGTTTCCTTTCTTTACATTGATTATTAACTAGGCATACTGTATGTGATTTAAAGATACACACTTAATTTCACAAAAGCACCAACAATCCTCTAAAAGCTTCCCAATCACAGATAAGATGTTCTGGTTGCAGGAACAGACAGCTGAGGCTGAGCAAGCAATAGCTTCTAAAATCATTCACTCCTGTTGCAGCCCTCCTGGTTTCTGTATTTCCACTTTCTGTTCTGCAAACCTCCTGTTACAGCCTGCAATATTTCTTTTTTGAGCAGTTCTCCACTGCTGGTCTGTTTTGTCTGGTTGTGATGGTTGCTGCATCCTGCCAGAGTCAGCACTGAAGCCAGTTTGTATCTCATTTTCTTCTTCCTTTGCCTTCCCTGATCTCATGCAAAGCCTTTCACAGGCGCATGCACAGCTCAAGGTAGGTGGCCTATTTTGCTTATAAATTGCATCATGTTTAACAGTGTTTGGAGGTAAGGGGCCTGTCATCACCCTCTTGGAGAGCTTGAGTTCTGAACAATCAGCCCTTCCCCTAAAATGCATGAGTTTTTACAAGATGAGGGATTGTCCAAAAGTTTCCCCGGCTGGGACAAAAGGAAAACTTGATCAGAAATTATAAATAAGCCTTGCTAGTTATTTTGAAGTATGGAGGTTAAGTTACTAAACAAGGCACCCACAAGTTTATGATCATCAAAAGGTATTTGTCTCTTCTAAGATATTTCACTGGTTTTGTCCAAGAGCAAGAAACCTTAAGCTTCTGATGTGCCCTATACCACAATTCCGCTGCTCCTGGTGAACTCTGTCAATGAAGTGGCCAAGTGTACTCTTCTGTCATCTGGGAAAAGCAGCCATTACAACTTGTGTCTAAATCTGGTGTATTCATAGAAGATTACCTCACAGTATATTGCTGCTGGTGGCAAGTATTGCACTTTTAATGAGGAGGGAGACCAAACTGTGATAGTACAGCCTCTCTCCAGAGATGCTTTTTACTGATACCAGCTGCCCAAGTGCTTGAGAATCACACATCAACACTTACCTGTTGAGAAGTCAGTCACTGTTCAACACACTATTTCTGGGTTTAGTAAAAATGAATCTGGCTTTCGGCCATCTTTTGGGCTGTTGCATTCCCTATGTTATAGCTGTGATGGGGGAAAAAGTACCTACTTTCTTTCTTTGTCAGTAAACATGAATAAGCCCAGGCCTACTGCTCCATGGATGGGGATCTCTCTTGTGGCATCTCTTTCCAAATTGACTTATCCTGTTCTTTGGGTAGTCACCTATCAATTTCCTCAAGGTTATCCTGAGACCTTGGAAGAACAGTGACAATACTGACCACCTCATCAGGATTTTTCAGCAGCTATATTTAACACTCTTCTTGACGTGTTCTAATACTGCAGCATCTTAGGATTTGATCCTGTTGCCTTTAAAATGAGGGGGAAAACATGGGAGAGAACATTCAATGCCAGCAGCTCTCCTCTGGAGAAATACTCTACAAGAGACAACCTTACATTAAGTTTAACATTTCCTGCCAGAGACACACTCAACAGCAATATTTCTAACTTTCTTTAATCACACTGATACCTACACACCTCAATTCTGCATTTTGCACCACTGTCCTGCTCTCTTCTGATACAGGAAACATACCTGAAAGCTGGGCAGTTGTCTGACTCCACCTAAAAGCAGATCTGTCACTACCAGGACCCTTCTACTTTGCAGTGGCATGGACACTGGAGGTGGCAATCATGGACAGCTTTACCTAGGTAGAACTTCTAAAATTATTTATTATTTAAAACCAGTCACATACAAAGGAACACAGCTATTATTTTGTCTTCTGCTTTCCCTGCAGACAAACACTTTGCCTCAAGAGGCCAACTGTCCTCTGGCTATTAACTTCGGGACAGGTGGGAGGCTCACCGAGACATAGAGAACAGCAATGAAGGAAGCTGTTCATTAAACGATAACTCAGTTTCTCCCTTGGTCATTTTCACTCCTCAGTGCTCTATGGAGAATAAAAAATATGCCCCCTGTGAGAGTAAAATACACCACCTATAAATTAATCCTCGTCCAGATAAACCCTCTGAGCTAGCTCAGAGGGTATTTATAGCTGAGACACAGCTTCCTCAGGGAATTAGTCTCCAAATCAGTGCAGTTGTTCCAAAAAAAAAAAAAAAAATTCTGAGAAAAGCTGCTTCTTTCTCCTACTCCTCAAGTATAGTTAGTTCCTTTCACCACAGAACTGCAAGTATGAAATTCACTCTCAGATGCAACCAACTAGCTGAAATAACTTCTTGTTTGTGTGGGTGCAATGCCATGTCCAGAAACCCTGACCATAACTAACTACACAGTCATATTCACATGATAAAAATATGGTAGCAATAATAACTTGTGTGGGCATGCCTTCCCAATTGTCAGGGCTTTACACAAATATAGAACTCAGTCTATAGATTTGTTTCAGAGCCTTTTTACATTTGATTATGGCTCCAGGCAGATCATAGTCTGTACAGACACAATAATTAAGTGTCCAGTAGCCAATATTTCCTACAGTGAGAGGCATGTGATGGGGTTTCAGCTGCTCAGCACTTCAGAGGCTCTCTGGAAGTCAGCTATTAGAAAGCTGTGCTGTACAAGGACAGAGCACCAGCCTCGAAGGAAAACATCCAGCAAGTGTTTCCATTTCAGCATCTTAGCAGGGGAAAGTAGTTGTCCTGAAGACCTTTACAGGAAACAGTTTTACTTATATAGCTCCACAAATGAACACGGAAAGCCATAGCTCCTGTGTGTTAAACCAGGGACGGGTTCTGGGAGCCAGCATTTCCCTCACGCCTCCATCTCAAACAAGTATGCAGCCTCACTGTTTCTTGGGAACAAGCTGGATACACAAAGAAAAACAAAAGAGGATTCTTAAATTTCTGAAGTACGTGTCATAGAAATAACAAAAAAATAAAACACATAAATAAAAACTTTTTTTCTGGAATGATTTTGCAGAGGTGAGAATTTCAACAACAAAACTTGACTGCAGCAGATCCCAAGTTTTATTCCCATGCTTCATAGCAAAGATTTATGTCAGCTGGGAAGAAAACATAGCTGAGTTAGAAATCACGGATGTTTGTGAATAGCAGGAAGAGAGAGCACTGCAATAGCAGCACCAATTCCAGCACCAAAGTCATCAGTCTTGAGTAGAACTGCAATTCTAAAGCAATCAGACAATTTTGTTAGGTTTTATTTTGGTTCCTGTAGGTTTGTTATAGGCCAGGTCACACATGCCAAGACAGCTGTGAAATCCCCCATGGGCATTCCTGGCTCATCCTGAGATCATCGGCTGCTTCCTCCCGTGCTGTACTGTCACAGACCAATATCCCTATATAAATAAGCTCTAAGAACCTTCTGATGGAAACATTTGCATGAGCTTGATTTGAACACATCAGACTAAAGGAAGAAAAGTATAAGACTTGAAGAAGTATGCAAGAACTTAGCTTAGCTAAATAACTAGGATATAGAGGGAAAGGCAGCACTGAACTAGAGCCTTTAGCTAATATGGAAGAGCTTTCCCTAAGACATATGTGACACTCAGGTCCCACACCTCCCACATTTACTACACTAGGGAAAACAACATCCTGTCGGCTTGAAGTCAAGCTATTGACATAGCTTAGTGGAAGGACGGCAGAATCCAGTTAGTCCCTAGTGACTTCCAAAGCACAGTCTATATTAGATATGTGACTTCAAAATTTTTTAGTATAGCTCTGCTTCAGTCCCTGAAGTTACACTGTGAGGCTCCTGGTGTTGAGGCTTGAAAGCACATTGTGAAGTTAGGAGCTGGTTTTATTCTCATCTTCCAAGCAGGGAAGCTGAGCAGAATGAAGATGGGTGAAGAGAGTTCCTGAAGGACAGCACAGAGATGTTGAACTCCTGGCTCTTACTTCCTCCTGCAAAGCCTTGATGCTGCTTCCAAAAGGTACTTCCTGGGCTTCTGTGTCATGTTGTCCCCAACGCCTCTGCCAGCCACACTGCTGATAGGCAAGAACATGGAGTGATGTTTGCTTTTCTGATAGCTACCTCCGCTCTGGTACCACTGATTCACTCTGTGTTCTGTTATGTAAAATGAGATACAGCTCTGGGTATTTCAGAGGGAAGAAGAGTAAACCATAAAGCCTGCAGGATTTTTGCAGCTGCCATCAAGTCTGCCCATTCTGTGTGTCTTGAAAAATTTCACAAACAGACCCACAAAAAGATTCTGTTCTTTCCTCATTACACATAGCCAGGCCCCAAACCAATACTTAAACATCAAAGAAAGCAATGCAAAAACAAATAGCATAGTTCTCAGATTTGGGGGAGAGATATCAATGTTAAAAGACATTTTAATTCCTCTTCCAGATTATTTTAGTAACATTCCCATTACTGCAATGGCCACTTCAAGAAACCTATCAGGTAGGGGAATGGGATAGCTGTACAGCAGTGAAAAGCAGCCCAGCACTTGAGAGTGGCAATGTGGAAAATACCACACAGATAACACGAAGACCATGTGAAAGAAGGGGTTTTTTCTGCTACCCAGATTCTGCTGGGGTAAGAGACCTCTGTGGATTACAGATAAAGTTTTTAGCAGCAGGCAAAGCAAAAGCTCTCTATCTGAGGACTAGAGCCAGAGATCACAAAGACAAGATTGATGTTGATGCCAGTGTAGAAAATACAGGCTGGACAATAAAATACCACATTGGTAGTTCCTCTGGGGTCTCTGCTTTGCCAGATGACACAGGCCAGCAGCCACAGACCCAAAGCAAAACAGAGACCAAACGAACTGGCTCTCTGGGCAGTCTGGGGAGCCAGTCCCTCTCCTTTGTCACCTTTAAGGACACTGCTCACCAGTTCCTCCAGTGAGGGCTTTGTCTTGCCTAAGTAAAATTAATCTTTAATGCTTTCCCTGGCAGACATGGAATATAAACTGAATTGGTATCATGAAGCTGCTACTCTCTTTTAACAGGTACCTCTGACGTTTGCATTGTGGCATCTTGATCAGATTTTCTCATATCACTAGTACCATAGGTACCATGCCAGGCTTTACCCAGCTAGGGTGGAGAAGGACCCTGCAGCGCTCAAGAGTTATGGTTTTACAGAAGCTCAGGGACTATATCATTTTTGTCTCCTTTTCTCTATGCCCTTTGGGTGCTGCCCTCCCCACAGAAGCTCCAGTCTGGTCAAGACTAGCACAAGAAGAGGTCGGTCATCTTCAATTGCTGTTATAGTCAGCAACTCAGGGCCAAGGCTACCATTAGGGAGTGTCGTATATAGCTTGCTTTCCACATTAACACACTCCTCTTTCTGCACCTATCTTTTCTTCTTTCCTCCCTTTGACAATCAGTTATCAGTTTATGTTTTTGTACCCTTCCTGTACTGTCAAGATTCTTTCCCAAGGACCTTGCCATGCTTTGCTGTCTTACAGTGCAATAGCAGTTCAAAGGCTTGATGCTTTGGATAGTCCTTGAAAGGTGTTGGATTCTGCTTTCCCTTGCAAGGAGAGGTATCCTCTCCTTGAAAGGGTCAAATCCTGCTGCTGCTGGTTCAGGGCTGACATGAAATGGGCTGACACAAAATAATCAAGGAGTGTCTCTGTAGGCAAGGCCAGCCTGCCCCTTCTCTTGCTTCCTGCTTTCTGCTTTCCCTGCAATTTCTTGCTCATGGATCTGCTGTAAGTCTTGGAGTTCATAGGGTCTTCTTGAGTGTCGTTAAATGGAAAATGCAAAGCAAACAAGAAAACACAGAGGCACAATTAAAATGCAAAAGTTATCCATTTGGTCGCATTCTTTCAAGATACTTCTGGTTGATACAAAAAACAAAACAAAACACCAACAACAACAAACAAACAAACAAACCAACCTGTTATTATAGAAGCTCTGCATCTGCATTTTGTTTTCGATTCTCTTCTGCAGATCCTATTTAACTAAAGAAACAGATTGACTGACACCTAGTGGAAAATTGAAGCTTTTCTTTCTGTTATTCTGCTGAGTAAAACATTTTAGGTGGTATTTAAATCAATATGCACATATTACCATTATTGTAGAAAACAATATTACAAGATCATCTGCATTTTATCTCTGTTTTATTAGCGTATACAAATATTCACTATAATCACAGACAGGATAATCAACAAAAATTCTTTTTAAATATATACAGGTTCTTTGGTTAATGAAGGAGTCTGGTAGTAGACCACAGTACATCCCTTTCTCACATTGAGCAGATCAGTAACATGTAGCTCTGGGAGTCCCTAAAGTGCTAATAAATAAACAAACATAAATTTATTCTTAAAATTAAGAGTCTTCTGGAGTTGTTGATTATACTAAACCAGAATTATTGATTCCTTTATTAATGACTTATGGGTAAATATTTAAGAACAGAAAAGTATTTTTTTCCCATAAATTTTGATTTCTAATGGCCTTAGAAGAATTCATCATATGGTATCATTTAGTCTGACTAATGATAAGAATGCAAAGACAATTTTGCTTTGTCATTAGGATTTGTAGATGCTTTAGACTCTTGTCTCAGTGGTTGCCTAATGTGCAGCATCTGTGAAGGGATTTTGCAATGCAAGACAAATGCCAAACATAGCTTAGCTGACTGCAGAGTTCCCACAGACTGATGTAGGTACCATCACCCATATGTGCTTGTGACTAATAGATGTGATTGGTGCAATTTCTGTGCTTTACAAGCCTTGCTGAGAAATCATTTTACAAGGTCCAGCTGGAGAAGAATTAAACAGAAGGGATTCTCTTGCAGACAAAAATCTCTAAATTTAATTGCCTGTTAGGGACAGGCTTTTGTATTCACTTGCTTAGGACAGCACGTCTGTTCTCCTAACACCTCACTCTGCACTTTCCAAAATAAGTTATCTAAACGTCAGATCCTGACCCAGAAAATCCATATTCCTCTGTCTCAAATGAGTGGCATGTGGGTGTTTAGAGATAATCTTAAATATATCTTTTAAATCAGATCTAGATCATATAGTAAGAAGTTGAGAATAAAACTTACTACCAGCAATGCCATTCACACCCAAATCCCACAGAGATGAATATTGGGCTTTGATAACAATTATACAACTTGATCTGAAGTCACCTTAATATATATCTACATCCTGCTAAGTTATTTATAAGCAAAGCCTGTTTAAGGCACTGCAACCCAAAAGCTATTTTTCCTACATAAAATCCCAGACTAATGACCCCATAAAAGCTTCTGCACTCCGACACAGTGATCCGATGTTACTTCTAATTTTGCCTATCAAAATAATTAATCACACTGCATTATAAAATCAGTTAGTCTTCATGCTCTCATTATAATTTGTCAAATACAATTTTAATAAATTCAAAGGGTCGTACTGAGCCAAATATTAAAAATTTAATAGCTACTTAAATGAGCCTTAAACTCTTCTGACTATATTCCTACAAAGACAATCAAGGACTTTAGAACATAGCTGTAGATCTGTGTTTGTATTCTGTCTTTCATAATTCTTAGCTACTTCCAGTTGGCCTCTAGCTGGATATGGGAAAGTAATCTTCTGCAGAGTTTTGGTGTTTTTTTCCAGTTTGGCTCATTTACCATCTCTCATTTTCCTCTGTCCCTACTTTTGGTCTCTGGGAACAGCAAAAACCACAAAATGTTTTTGATTATCCACTTAATCTCCTCAGGCAGTGTAGTGTCTTTAGTCTAGACTTCAGCGAAACTACATCTATTTGTTGAGTTTTTAGTTCTCAATTAAAAAGAACAGAAAAAGTTGAGAAACTTCCTGTGGTCCCTTGAATACTCTTGGTCGGTTTACATGAG
>JANHGN010013586.1:0-18957 GCA_024605025.1 Megaceryle maxima | reverse complement strand
TCCTAATTATCTTTCCACCTTCTCTTTCTTCTATTTCTGAATCCTTCCAACTTATTTGTTCAAACTTTTGCACTTGTTCTGAAAGGAGGCTGGAACACAAATGCAGGAACTTGCTATGACATTGTTAGAAATGACCTTGGCCTTGGCAGGAAAATGTCACCTCAAGTTAGTCTCTGCACGTGCCCAACCAATCCAGGAACAGTCAGCTTTGGTACATAAAAATTTTAGGGAACAAACCAGCTGGAGCACAGCCCCAGATCATGTGCTGTTATGCTAACATTTCTCTATAATCTCCTTGCATTTGAAAGAACATGAGTGTGTAGACATTAGAGGCTGCAGCAGTGAATTTCATACTGTCAACTCAATGTAACAAATGTGGCCTTCAGTGAACTAACATTGCAGAGAAGCCCACCCTACCAAATATCCCTCAATGAGGATGCAGGTCAGATGTGAACCATGCTGGTGGTTGAACATCATTGTCATTCACAGTTCACTCCTCAGGATGTGAGAAAGGGACCATGAGTGTCTTAGAGCTGCACCATTCACCAAGTGTCACATCTCTCCAGTGATGTCCGGTGGGTCAAGTTTAGAAGTTTGGGAATATGCAGTAATATTCCCCTTGTTTGACCCTTCCTCCATTCCATGGTTTCACATAGGCTTCCTATAGCTTATTCCACATAGGCAACAATCATTCTGATCAAACACACAAAGATGTAACTTATCTTTACTTCAGTTTCATCTGCCAACCATCCATTTCAATGCCATCATCCCCAAAATCTAAATATTTATTATAATCAAGTGGCTATCAATGCACTTGACTTTTTCTTTATGCCCAACTACAATGTAAGAATGTTGAAACTGTTTATACATCCACTGTATTAAATCTCTTTTTGATATTTATCCACTTAACCATGGTTTTGATACTCTGTCTCCAGTCAGCTCTCATTTATGCTTCTTTACTCTCAATAAGCCAGAGCCTAATATGTTACCACAGAGACATGATCCAGCACAGATTGGAGGGCTCATGTGGGTAAGCTGCTCAGAGACGCTAATGGTTTCTTTAATATTTCATAGATATGTCAATTATAAATTCAGTTCATATTTGAAAGGCTTCTTTGCACAACATTAAATCACTTCATGTTAGGAGAACTGAAAGGCAAAAGTGAATCTGAGGACACATGGGGTTGCATCCAGACATTTCCATATAATGGCTCCAAAAGACCTGCATTCTAACAGCAGGCCTGCACACTCTGTGGCAAAATTCCCATTTAGGAACTTGACCCAAACACTGGCAAAGTCAGTCGATGTAACTCAAAGCAAATTCATGTACGGAATCATGAGTTTTGCACAGGTAAGTTTGAAAATTTACTTTTACTCCAGAATTTGGTAGCATTGGCTGAGCCTTAGGTGTTTTTCATGGTAGCTAAGAATACAGGTACAAGGTTGCAGTGCTCAAGGAGTAGGTCAGAACATGTCACAGCCCCAGTGTGCCCTTCATGCTTGGATTTTTATTACTTAGGTAGTGGCTGGAAAGGGAGTTGGGTGTGCCTGTGGCATACTCTTCAAGGGACTATGAAAACTCTTCTGGGCAACTGTGGTCAAACATTTGTTTCACTATTAAACTAACTAGTTTACTATATATTTAAGCATAAAGTGAACCTCATGGGGATCTTTGTTTCTCCTCTGGATCAAAGAAAGGAAAACCCCAGGGTAAACAGGTTTCTGAAAACAACTGATATAAAGATCAGAGAAGTCAATGGAAGACTCTGAATCAGATTTTGAGGTAATTACTCCTAGAATCGGGTTGGGTTTAACAGGCTTGAGCAGTATTCTGTTACTCTCTTAACATGATTCTCCTAGCACCCTCCCCTTCTTCCTTACCACCTCGATCCAAACGTGTCCTGGCTGGCAGATCATTTGTACTAATGGCTTAGTCCTTCCCTCCTCATTGTCAAAAGGTTTATCTTCCAGGAACTGTACCAAGCATGAGCTACCACTGTATTGTAATGTAAGGAAGACCTTTAATACATGCAGAAGAAAGGAAAAAAAAAGAAAACCAAACAAAAAAGATTGCATAAAAATATATATGCATATATTTTTGTACCTGTTCATTATTTAGATCTATTACTCAGGAACTGAGTAACCTTTTTAAATGGTCCAGTTGTCAGTTGGAACAGACAGTCTTCTTAAAGTGGAGAGAGCCAAATCCCAAGAGATGGTGAGTGTTCTTGACTATTATTGATGTTGATAGGAGCTGCTAGTGCTCAGTACAGGCAATGACCTTCATCGGGCTATGTCATTGAATAAAACATAAATTTAAAGCAGCCTGGAGATGCTGTGTGTGACTTTCTTTCTATTATTTTTGTCACCATCTCGCCTCTGGTGTTCTCTCAGACATGTGGGAAAGCAGCTTTGACCGGTAAGCCACAAAGCAGTCTTTTTCTCTCTTTTTAGGTAGAAAGTTTTAACCTCACATTGAATGGCTGGGCACTACAGTATTTGTTCTATCCAAGTGGCTAATTCTTCCTTTCACAAAAAAACCCCTTTATTTTACCCAGTCCAAATGTTCAGAATTAAATCTGACTATCTTGTCAGTCCTGTGGTAAAGAAGTAAACCTCTGAGGGGTCAATTTATTCTCAGTAATTCTGACATGTAGTATAGTCTCTTCCATAAAGACACAGAAGAGAGATACAGAAAAGAACATGATATTGCTTCACCAAAAAGCCTCCCACAAATTACTCTTATTTTTATCCTGTGCAAGAGGAACATCAGCTTTCAATCTCAGTGTGCACACAGAGACTTCTTTGTTAGTACATTGGCAAGAGGTGATATCTTCAGCTATAGGGTGAACATCTGTTTGTTTATGCCCCTCTTCTTTGTTTCTTTTACTTGTGGCAGTTTCAAAATGACTGAGAGCCATAGAAGCAATCCTTCCTTCATTCAGGAAAGAGAATTTTAGATGCTGTACAAACAGTAACAAGCAGTAGTTAATATTCTGCAGAAATCAACCTACTTTGTCACAACAGAAGAGGGCAACCTAGTACTACCTCACTGTTCCTGCATCCACTGTCCCATCCACATGCCCCTCATCAAAGCAGCATGGTACCTTGTCAACAGGCCTAGAAGGGATGAAGAATTTATATTCAAGAATCTTTTCAAAGCGAGGAGCACCACTCATAATAGCTGTATTTTCTTTCTTCTCCCACATTTCCATTACAGTTTGGATATGATATAACCACTGAAGCACCTTCTATTAGGGTTTTTTGCTGTTGTTGGCTGCCAAGGTGGGGGAACAATGGACAGGACACAGTTCATTCATTGTTTTGGGTTTTTGGGGATTTTGGGTTTTTTTTTAATCAGATTATTTGGATTCTGTTTAAGATAACATTTCCTTGTTGGGCACTGAGAGAAGGAGCAGGTGCTGAATTGCCACAACAGCAACAGAGGAATCTGCTGTCCTCAAGCACCCTAAGGCCTAGGAAGATGCAGGCATAGCTTAAAGGATTCAGAAGGTACCTAAGACAATGATGGATAAATAAAAGCTGAGAAAAAAAAAGAAAGAGGAAAAATAGAATTAGGTGTAGATGATACCATCATGTTTTGTTCTATTAGAGGTTTAAAGTGCCCATAATCCCCTAAATTGGTCATTGTAATAACGTTTGCTATGATGCTGTGAGATACTACAGTTTTGGGGTTTTTACCACTTTTGTCTTCAGCTGTCAGAGGTAGGAGCAGGAAAACAGCCTGGAAGTATCATCACAGACATTTAAGGGTAAAAATGAGAAATACATCCATATTTGTGGTAAATATGTGTGTTTATACTGTTATATTTGTTGTTTGGTTGTATCTGCCTGAAGAGAAAGGAGGTGGGCTGAAGTGCAGAGTTTTTGGAAGGAAATGCTCAGAAGAAAACAGCAGAAAGAAACAGAAATGAAATAAGCAGTGGAGCTCTTGATTTTTAATCAAACAAAGGGAGGCTGTCCAATCACATTCATCTGACTGCAGAATGATAAATATATTTACCATTATAGTAGCAAAGCATCTAGTAGTTCACTTACAGCAGATTTTAAAATTTATGTTAAGTATCAAAGACACAGGTACCTTCTTGGTACATTGTTCTGCAGCATGAACATACCTAATGTGTTAAGAGGCAGCAGAGAGATCTCTCAGAGCAATCCTTTTAACATAACAGCAAACCATTGGGATCCACTGCTGAAAATATGCACCTTTTTGTACCTTAATGCTTGTTTAATGTCTCCATAAAACTCTTTGTACCAGTGCAACTATATTGATAGAAATGTAGCCAGGTAAAACAAACGCAGCCCCAGACTGTGGGCATAGTTGAGCAAGGTTGAATCAACCAGAGCAAACTGATGTATTTTGCAAGAACAAAAGGAATAAAATTAGAACATGCTTCAACGAAGCTATGAAGATACAAAGGAGGGAAAAAATTGTTATCCCTGGCCAATCTTTCTCTGCATATGCCTAGCCTTGAAAGTGAACAGGAAAGAGTATTAAACTCCAAGTGGTGGGAAAAAGCTGCATCTTCTTCCGCACATGCTCCTGAAGTAAGACATCAGGCAGATATCAACTAGATCCTCCAGAAAGTAAGAGCAGTCAAAATAGGAATATCCTATCTGCATATCCTAAGAATATCCAGCAGTACTGATTGTGTTTTCTCTGCTCTGACTGCTCCCATCTTTGTCCTTCTCCTTCATTTCTCTATACTTCCTCTCTCTGCTCTTTTTCCTTAGTATTTCTCATAACTGCATCAGATTTAATTTGTCCTGTCTTCATAGACTATTTCATATCCCCTCTCAAATTACATTTGGTAACATACTATTGTCCAGTGCTCAAACTACTTTCCCATAATCTAAATGCTATTAGGTTACATATTCTGTACTACTGGGCATGTATTAATACTCATCTGGATACTGCTTAATTATTACTAGGTCCTTAGTAATTATGATAATAAACATATCAGTACAATAAGTGTTCACTGTAATTATACAAACACAATAAAAAGCCACTGCAACTGTAAAAGCACTTTTAACATAGTATACCTGTAACCTCATGTCCTGGTTTGAGTGAAAACAGAACTAATTCTGTTCAGTGATTTTAGTTTTCAGTTCAGTACTTCTAACTAACAGAACTTTCTGAAGTTAGCAGCCTGCTTTCACAGACAGTGTCTGCTGCTGGCAGTGATAACACCCCATGTTTAGAGTTCCTACCAAGGATTGGTGTGCAGACCAAGGCCACTGCGGGATCTTGTGCACCACAGGTTGGTGACGGTGATGTAATTACCACCAGGGGGGTTGGGTTCTATACTGGTTTTGTATATATTTGTACATATTCTATATTATTATTATCATTAAAGCTGTTCTAGTTTCCTTTTCTAATCACCAAGTCTCTCTCCCTTACTCCTTTTCTCTTCCCCTTTGGGGAGGGAGAGGGGTTAACACAGAGCATCTGTTAGGTCTAAGGGACCGCCCTAAACCATGACACCTCACTAGGCAATTATACAGCTCCAATTATATTCTTTTTAACTTTCTGATTTAAATTGGTGCAAAAAGAAGGTCAACAATCCCAAAGAAATACTTCAATGTTACCTTATACCACAAAGATTAGTGCTGGATGACTGTAAATAGATGAGAAGGAACAGGAAGTGTAGCTCTGTAGCAATTAATTCTGCTGACCACTCTGCTTTTCTGTCAACAGGACATATAGTACTGACATGTTTAAAAACCACATTTCATTACCTACCTTTATTTACCTAGTTCAAATGATCACATTTATGCCTAGGCTGATTATGGTCGTCTAAAGTAAAGACACATTCCCTGGCTCATAGCAAATAACAGTGCTCACCTACTCTGCATCATGTCCATGTGGTCTAACTTACTGAGAAAACAGCACTTAAGAGAGTCTTCTCAGATATAACATTCATTAAGAACTTTCCCAGACACGGAGTTTCCAGTGGCTATTGTATTTATTAGCTAATCTGAAAGCAAGGAAGGTTTGTAGGAGATAATATTTCTGGCGAATACTGGAGAATAAGTTCCATGTATGGACAAAGAAATGCTTACAGAGCAGCAACTACAGATGGTTTTGAGTAGTGGATTTGAAGATAAAATCATGAGTAGGTGCCAGAATTCATATACTGCAAGAATAAGAAATGCTGAAATCACAAAGGAGATACACAATTCTATATATTTAACACTGACACACTTAATTTTCCTCAAGTACTAAAGTAGCCACAAATCCTGTAGAAGTGCTAGGCAAGAAAGTGGGCAGACCAATAGATTCAACACAATGTTGATACTAATACAGTCCAACAGTAATATGAATACAATCTGATGGAGACATGACATGGCAGAGAGGACACAGGATCAGAGCCATTATTTCTATTCAGAATCCACCCAGGTGGTTCACTAACAATATTCTGCTGGTGCAACGTACACAGCTCTTCTTTCAGCATTTTAAACTGTGCACATAAGTAACTTGTATACAAATATGTATCAGAAAAAAATCTGTTAGAATATTTATCACTTTTATTCCCCACCTGTGCTTTTAAAATTTATATACCATAAGCTTGGAAGAAAGTAAATTAGTCATCATTAGTACCAAAAAAATGATACTTCTGCACTTCCGATATAAATATTTTCTTGTATTAAAAAAGACAAAATATCACTTATCAAAGATTGCAGTTGTATTAGTCCTTCAAAAGTAAGTGTGTTCAATTGTGGGGTTTTTTATTGCAATTGTCCATTTGGATTATAGTCTGTGAGAGCTAATAAGGTAGCAGCTGTTGTTCAGACAGTTCAGGCTAATAATGACACTAGTAAATTAAATTGTAAAAAAAACCTGGGCATCTTTTCTCCTGTATTTAAGACTTTTTCATGTGCCACTTAAAGCTAGATGAGCAGCTTAGGAGCAATCCTAGCCCACTGCAGTCAGAAGCTGGTTTGTTATCAGCATAACTGGGCGAGAATATTTCCCACATATCAGACAAGAAATATAAGAACATATTTGCCTTTTCCCTTAAAACAGTCAGCTTTTGCAGTCTGGACACTGCCTTCAGCATGTTAGTATTGCTTTTAGGAGAGTTTTATCATGGAAGAATAACTGGGGTTTATTTACTTATTCATTCATTTATTATAGACTTTCCAATGTTATACACACTTCTCTGAGCCCATTAACTGTGTCTGTAAGCTATTAAAGACTGGGATCACATGAATTCTTCTGGAAATTACATTTTGCTTAAGATGAGCCTCATCAAAAGAGAAACCAATCAAGAGAGACATTCACCATGCTCTGAGTGAGGTAATCGAGCTTCTTATGAGATAATAAAGCTGTTACATACTTAGGCAGGCTCCATAAATAGATGGGAGACTGGGAATAAAGGCTTGCTATGCAGACCTCACATTCATGACCTCTGCTGACAGATACCCAGTCTACAAAAATTTTGTTACATTGTCATTATATGTCTTCAGAGGAAAACTGAATATTTGAAAAGAAAGCAGCTTACCAAACTTCCCCTCTCCTTCTTCCAGGAATGTATAAAAATACAGTCTGAACTTGTATGTAACACAACAATTCAATCAGCTCAAAATAAGAGAAAATCCAATACAGAAATAAATAATCATGAAAAGCATCCACAGTCAAGAATCTCAAATCAGACAGTACATGGAAAGTCTACAAATACAGAAGCTGTTGAAAGTAACCTCAATGGCTTCAAGGAGACAGCTCTTATTCATACAGCTGATAGAGCAGAAAGTTTTCACTGGAGCCTGAAACATAGATTCAGCCTCTTGCAAGATGGTAAGTCTCTGTTGTAAAGAGAATGGAAGCATTTACTTTCTTAGTTCACCCCAAATTTCGTGAGCCTGCTTGACTACCTACACACTGGATACTCCAGACAGACTGCAGAAGTGCAGACAACAAAAATATGATGTTCCTTCTCCCAGTTAACTAAACACAGCTGTCAGCTTATAATTTTTTTTTTTTTTTTTTTTTTTAATGTACATGTAAGAGAGTTTTTGCATGCTGGAGACTAGGGATGAACTTTCAAATCTGGTTATTGCATGATGATCAACTACCTCCTTCCTAAATACTGCTCAAATTCCAGTGGTGCTGAATATCCAGTGACATAGCCTATGTGGAAGAAACTGAGTTTTCTTCTAAAATCCTCAAGCACCTCCAGAAATTCTCAACAAATGAGGCAGGACTCACCATTCCAATATGAGCACATCACAGATGAGGTGTGGAGCTCAGCAGTGTCCACACTGTCTCTGCAATATGTCAGCATGGACATTTTTACACTGTGATTTTAAAACTGGCATGTGTTGATGCAGTCGGCAGGAGCAGCCCCCTCAGCCATGAGCAGCTGGAGCCAGTGATTCAGGGAACATTTTCAGTTTTCTGAAGTACAGCTTGGACAGTGTCTGAGAACTGAAGCCCCAGGCTGTATTGAAAAGAATATTTAGAGTGGAATGATCTTTCCAAAGTCCCAGATGCATGGTTCTTTGACCACACTTTTACTTTCAGAAGACAGTGGGGAGTGCAAGTGGTACAGATCCAGGAAGGATAAAGTTCCCAAACTATGAGGAAGACAAAGATGATTGCTCTACAAACATTGTTCCAATAAATAAATATATAATACATTACCATGTAGCATTACTCCTGTGAACTTAACATCTAAAATTACTCGGGACCATCAGGGCTTTCTACTGAACAACCCAAAATCCATCTACTTATGCAGCATAGACTGGAAAAGCTGGGTACTTCGCTCCTGTTGCTTTATATTAAAAGTTATTTGTTCACTAATAGGACAGACATCAATTATGTGGTTCTCTAAAACTGCTGTATCAAAAATGGCTGATCTCTGAGGCGAATCTGTGCAGCTCTGTTAAAGATTATGAAATCAGACCAGCTGAAGATAAAACTTCACTAAAACCACTGACTGTAAATGAAACCTAAAAATGGAGTAACTTTGTGCTAACAAGGCAAGTAGTCCAGTCCAGCCCTGCTTCAATTGATAACAGCTACAATTTCACTACTATCTTCAGGAACCAGTTGGATTTTATCCACAGCACATATAACTTCACATCATAAACCTCCCACTGAAAGGGGTGAGGTTATTTGGGTGTAAAGAACTATATGAGGGTAATTGCTACAGTCTAGTACAACTGGATGATGATAGGGCACCAGGTTCAGCAAGATTTGTGTCTTACAGGGAATAAGAAAGTTATTTAAGCCATCTATTATCAGATCTCAAAAGATTCATTTAAACTGAAGAAGACAGGAATTTCTATTTCATATACAAACAGGATGTGTATCTTCTTCCTATCTATATAATTTAACACAACTTTTAATATATATTCTCATGTCAGTGCATGAGAAGAGCAAATATAACAGCTGACCAGGTATGCACTGGATTTTTATTAATATTATTTTACCTTCCCAGGCTTGTCAAAAAGGTATATGTATCTCAAATACTGGATATTTTTTTAACCTTTACATAGTATGTGATACTCTCACGAATCCCTCTGACTTCTGTATACACATAAGCAATGAAAAAGCTACAACAAAGGAAATTAAGATAAAGTATTTGTGAGACCTAACACATAAAACTTAACCTGCAGCCGAGAAACAAATTACATTGTTTCAAAAACAAAAGTCAAAAACACTGTTCAAAATTTGTTCTGTCATTTGCTCCCAAATACAAACCTCAAATGACAGAATATGCAGAGCTCATTTTGTATGTAGTTTTTGCCCATTAACAACTCCAAACTAAGTTAACACTGGTACCATGCTTGTTCCCAGTTCTGCATCATGCACTCTAGCAGTATACAGTCAAGTACATTTTTAAATGTGCCTATGTCTCTATTTATAGGACTTTAACACTGGGAGTAATGTGACACATTTTCAGTGTTTGAAGACCAAAGCCTAAACTATCTACTATCTATGAGATATTTCTCATAAAAGATGCCCTGATCCTTGTCTTATAAAAAGGTTTTATTTCTCAATAGAAAAGTATATTTAAAAACACAATTATTTGCTGAAAGCAATATAAAACTCTCCAAGTTTAACTTCATAAAAGTTTAGCAAAACATAAATATTGTTTACTACTTACATTCCCATATACGGACCTTGCAGTAGACAGTTGAATAGCAGAGAATTAATTACTCAGAAAGGAATGGCACACAACTACACAAGATTCAAATTCCATGTTACATGGCACAATCACAGGTACACGAGGAGAAGCTTAAAATCCTCAGTCACTGGATTCTGTTTTGTTCTCTTTACAGCTATGTTCCTCTTTTCTCTGCAATAATGCACCAGTTTCCGTGGTCATAGCAGGAAGAAAGTATCTGAAGCTCAGGCATGTTCTCTTCTACCAGGGAGCACAGCTCCCCTTCCCGAAAAACATGGTAATAACGCATGAAGGCTTTTGTATCCAACGTGGCATCAGTTTGGTCCCCAACAGACACTGCTGAATCCAAAGCAGAGTCGGTGGAGTCAGCTGTTGAAGTTCTTTTGAAAAACTTGCTGGCATTAGACTTACCAGCACCATCTTTATTACAACCGCAGTTGTAGTCCCTGTCTTCCATTGGGCCATTTGTAAATGAAGCTTCTTCACACTTGCTCTGAGCTACATTTTGGTGTCCTCCATTTAAACTTAAATCCTTCAGTGCATCTGTGGCTGGTGACCACTGTGGTTTTTTAAGAGGTAGGTTTTCCATGAACACATCATCATCATCTAAACTTTGTTCTTTTAACAGTGCCCCACGGTGACCTAAATCCAAACTGCAGTGCCGCAAATGCTGAATGGGTACAGTGGTGTTTGCCCATTCTCCTTCACTCTTCAGAAGTTTCATTTTGTCAGTTTGTTTCCTCAGAGCTGATTCATCAAGGGATCTGGAGAAAAACCATGAGCGGAAAGATCTTCCTAGAGCGCTGTAAAATCTGTTTTCTTCTTCAGAAATTTTCATGCAGCAGGCTCTGGATAAGCAATGGTCTGTATTGTGGGAATGTTTTGAATGAGTTTCTGGCTGCAGATTGGTTTGGTAGCTGCAGTCAGAGATGACCAGCTGTGCAGGGTGTATATCTTGGCTTTTTACAGCATGCACAAACTCACCCTTATCTCCAGATTGATTCGATTCTGAAAAATGCCGTGAGCACAAGGCCTTGTTCCAAGGAACAAATACGTCTTGTTTCTCAAAGCGACGATTCTTTTGTTCCATAGCCCAAACATAAATCATCATCTGGCCTCCAGGTATCAATACCCTTGCCATTTCCTTTATTGCTCTGATTCTTCTTTGTTTAGTTGAGAAATGATGGATCACTGTGAAAAGGGGAAAGCATTATGTATTGAATATTGGTAAGAACACAGCATTTTCATCTTCAACCTGTTCTACGTGTTTAGTCATTTTAGTTGCCATATTCCAAATATCACTCCACTGCAAGTCAGCAACAGTGCTGAATTTATTGGTACCACAGTGCAAGTTTACCCCAGGGCGCTCTCCTTTACATTTATGTTCAATGGATAAAAGTAGAAAAATCCCAAAGAAGGAAATTCATCTCATCTCAGATAGGGATTAAAGAAGTCAAGTATACAAGCTGGAGGTTTCTGTTTCTTTGCATCACCCAGGAAAAATCATAGCATGACTAGCTTTCACCTAAACACCTGGCCTTTTAGGTGAACTAGATAATACTGTTTGACTTTAATGTACTTGTCAGCTTTATCTTACTGAAAACAGAAAATCATTTCAACATGTAACAAATAGAGCAAACTGTACTAACAGTAAAAAGATACTTGGTATTTTAATATCAGTGCACTTTCAAAAGAGCTAGTGAGAAAAATTAGACAGATATTTCCTATTGCTTTCTTTTTGTAGAAAGCTATTGCCTTTATAGGTTGTTCTGTATGAAAAAGGTAAGTATCTCAGTCTACATCGTGTGTCTGAGAATGACGATTGTTACATTATGTTATGCTATTAAAAACTAAAAAGTCAAATTCAAAATAAAACTATTGATCAATATATTTGCCTTTTCTTTCCAGGATGATTTCCACATTTTTCAAATTTCACTGCATTCAAATGCAGTGCAATGAAATGAAGTGCAACTTCACCAAAATGAAACTAATTTAAAGATTTCTACACTGTTTCTATCTTGCTATTCACCTGAAGGAACCAATTTTTACATTTACTTGTGCTGAAATTGGTTACGTTGGTCATGTTGTTCTATATGTCATCAGTACTAGATTTGATTCAATCTATGACATAAAGAGGATTGATACCATAATTTGTTTCAAGTGAACTTGGAGCTAGCCACTTCTACATGCAAAACAGTCAATCTACCCTTATAACAAAATATAACAATTATAGATGTTCTTAGGTGAAGATACCTCCATACCTTAACAGCAGCCAGCTCTACTTGTAGCGACAGTGTTATTTGAACACTGCAGTTATGGAAAGTGTGTCCAACTAGACATGTCTTTATTCAAAACAATGACTAAATTACAAAGGGGAAAGAATGTAGTTTTTTTACCATAAGCCAAAAAAAGCATTCTTGACAGTTGGTATTAATTAGGCCCTCACAAGCAGCTGAGGACACAAGATAGCAAACTCTGAAAGAGTTGGCCAGTCTATGCAGTCAGTGGTTTTTTCCAGGTACTCCTGACTCTTCTCAATATTTTCCCAAACCTTGCAAAAAAAATATAAAATACTATTTCAATTTCTTGAATAAGATGGGGATAAAGGAACTGTTATTTTCTCTCATACTAGAGTTAGGCCATATATCACTACAGAACCTCCTGCAAAACTTGACAGAGACAACATAAGCACATGAGCTTAGTTCGCTAGAAAGAAGTGCCAATGAACCAGCAGAATCTGTGCAAACTCTAAGTAATTAATTTAATGAGTTAAATGTTCTTCATGGTTGAAATTATATAGTCACTCTGGTGGTTCTGTAGAAACATAAATCCTATAAACAAGATTATACCAGCAAAGCCGAGAAAAGTATTTGACTATGTACATAAATACTTGCTATTCTCTGGAATGGGATGAAAAACACTTTATTTAGAATGAGATGGACACAGACATACTATGTCTCTGTTCAGGAAGGATTCAAATCCATTATTGTTAAATGTACAGAAATACCATGTGAACTTTTAATCTTGTCAGGCCAGTAATCGGTATAAACATTAGAAAGGTACACTATCCTTCAAAGTCAGCTGATCAGATAGCACTGAAATTATGCTACAAGACCTGAAATGTGGATAGGATGCCAAATGTGGTTAACTAGCCAACATGAAAGAAAAGTAATACACATACTGCTTTGCATGTTAGTCACCCTTTCAACCTGCATACGTGAAAAAAAATTTAATACCTTTCTATCATATTGCAAGCTTGTTGATTGCTATCAATAATAATCATCATGCTTTTTATTTTTGTTACATACAGTGAAACAGTCTAAAAAAAGTTCAAGCAATAGCAGACATAAAAATGTAGACTGTAACTAGGTACTCTTAACTGTTCCTCATCTACCCTTTTCCAGTTAATATTTCCCAAATTACGAGTAGTATTTTCAAAAAGAGAGGTTGGAGGAGTTAAGATGCTGGTATGCTTCATTCATTTCAGGCAACAGGCACTTGTATGGCTCTAAGTTCTTATTTGATGACTAAGAGAAATTTGAATGCATAACACATAATAGTTTCTATTTGTTGTGCTATAGAGAAACCAACTTTTCATTTCAATGCATTTGCTGGTCAAAACAGATCCTGAGGAGGAACCATGAGTTTATCTTGACTGCCTAATCTGTTTAAACTGTGAGCAGCCATGTTTATATTGGTTTCTGCTTGTTTAAAATGCATGCTGGAAGGGAATCTTTTCTCCACGGGGTGAACAAGACTACATATAAACAAACAAATGATCCACATACTTCCTCAGTCAATAGTGCCTCTGTGCAATGGAACTAGTTTTATTTTTTTAATGTTTACTACATTCATTTCAGTAATATCTGCTGTGATCCTAAGTGAATTATTTCCAAATAAATTTAACTGAAATGAAGACACATGGGAAGAAAAGGATCCCCAACAATCCTCATTTGCTGTGGGCCAAAATGCATGTATGTTGTCTTACCTCCAATGGAAATGACTGCATTGAAGCACTGGTCCCTAAAGGGAAGGTTAAGGTTGTCACATACCAGAACTTCATCATCTTTCTTCCTTGCAATCTCTACCAATGGTCTGCAGTAATCACAGCCGAGATTATATACCTGACTGTTGACATTGAGATACTTTCCAGTTCCACAACCTAAAGAAAAGAATACTAGATAAGAAGTTGTATGTTCCAAACATTTGCTATCCCTCCTAAAGCAGTGAAAATAATGGGAGGGCTTTCCAAATTCTAGGATTTCCTGGAAAGCAAAATGATGGCTTTGTCCTACCACCCTAACTGCTGCAGGGTCTATTTGGACTGTTTGTAATTATATGTTCACACCAGTAGGAATGTAACAGTAGTAACATCACCAACAAAAATACACATTACATAGTCCTGTGTAATAGCAGGTTATGTGTATTTCTGTGAGGAATAAGGGAAGTGCAGGTGGGAGGAGGATGGTGTGGTCCTCTGCAGCCACTACTGCACATCTTTGAGGAAAGAAACAACCATTCTGCTTCATACTGAGGCCTTATTTAGCTTGGTACCCTGTTTCCAACAATGAGCATAAACGGGCATCCAGGGAAGAGTAAGAGCAGGGTGAGTGTTATGACTGTCTTCCACAATACCCTTCCAGCTTCCATTTTCTTTCTGATCAGGGGATTTCCTGAAGCCAGTGTCTTTTGTCCTTTTAGTGACCTGAAATAGATCTCTTTTACAAGTTCTTTCTCAGTCTTTACTAAATCCCACACAGTACCTCTCCAGTGAATCCCATTTCTCTCCAAGCAGTCCTAAACCACAGTTGTCACTGACACAAGTCTGAAAGGAAAATTTTAACTTCAGATACAGACTTGAAAATAACCATGAATCATAAAAATTCCTGACTTGTCACAGGCACATCCTCTTTCTGTCTTTGTGCCAATGCATTATTACACATGTAAATGTAATGCACTGTTCCAGAATGTCTTCCACCTAAAAGTAAGTCTTCTCAAGGACTATGTTGTACTAAATTGAAATCTTTCAGAGTGTTCTTCAATACTGTATGTATAACAGGCACTTTTCAAAATTAGATTAGGAAACATTCACTGGAGTTATGGGTCAGTAGTGAAGAATAATTTCTGAAAGTTGACAGCCAAGCAATGGGGTAGCAGCTTGGCAAAGAGAACCATCACAGTATCCATAATTAAATTTAAAGGCCTGGAGTTATCTTTAGAAACATCACTGCTTCTCACAGCGCTGCTGCTCTCGTTGATGTTAATGTGCACCATTATCTAAAAAGACAGCACAGGAACTGTTGGAGAACAGCACAACACTTCAGTGGTGAAAAAAAGAGCATATATCTAAAATAAAAGGCAAATGCTATCCTTTGAAGTAATACTTGAGAGAAATCTAAAAGATTAATATTGTGGATGCAGTTCAGGGAATATATGCAAAAAACCGATGAAGTTCTGCAAGTTAGAAAGCTTATGTCTTAAACTTAGTATAAAGTATTATTGGTTGCTGTGCTTGCAAAAGGAACGTGTTTAGTCAAACATACATTAATTTCAAAGATTCCGTTGCTTAATACACAGCTTCGGGTGGAATGTTTTTTAATCACAGTAAGTTTTTGGAGCTATGGGGTCCTCTCTGAAATAAAGCTCAATAGTGACAACACTCCCGGTACTCTAAAAATGTACGTTTACAAGAGATATAATTTTAAATGACTCATCAGGAGGTTGGATTCCTCACGAAGATGTTAACAATGACCATGTTGTTGTCATTTATTTTGATGAATGAACAACTATAAGGCAATTAGACGGAAAGATATTTTATTAAAAAGTGGTACTAAACAGAAAAGGAAAATATCAACTGAGGATCACATTTTGAAAATTTTAGTGCCATTAGGCAACTCTCCTCCCAAAATACATACCAAAAATAAACACAGTCGTCAGATTCCTATAGATCTGATTAAACCTCAGAAAAGGAAGTACATTGTGAGCCTTGATTTGAATATTCTTATTGATGACTGTAAGCATTTACCTAGTGGATACCCAGATGTATCACATGTATTTAAATTATTTCAGCTGAAACTGTAACAGGGTGATTGATCATAAGCTTTCAGCAGCCACTGTGATACCTGCTGATAAAGCCTCAGAGAACTTATATCTAAGCTTCAAATGACTTCTACTGAGGTGACAGAAAAATTCTGGATGAGAAATATCACGTTAAGCTGACTGTTCCATGAATCTAGGCCATAGGCTACATCCTGAGGTTATTAGTGAAAATGGTGCAGTCATATAATAGAATAAATATATTAAAAATAACAGCAAACAAGTATTTTTGGGGTACTGCTCAACAGCAGCAGGAGAACTATATATTACATTTCAATTATGGTCTATAGCACCTTCAAATAATGTTTTTCTCTTGCAAGATAAGGCAGATGCATTTGTTTACATTTATTGTACATTACATATTGGGTACATTTAATTACACTTTGCTGTGTAAAAGCATTTTATTAGTCTGAACAGTGAGGAAAATCCAATAGTGCAAACAAGCATCTGATTTGAAATGATATGCTGTATAGGACTAAAGTCATAATAGAAAAAAAGCAAACACACCAGGATCTGGAAACCCCTAGAAAGTGTGTAAGTGCAACAGAAAAATCAAGGCACATATTGAAAATGTGGGGAAAACAATGCCACAGCAGGAAAATGAGATTTTTGGTGTCCATATTCAGGACCACAGGGAGATTCTCAGATTATATTATTCATTTTTAAATAGTAATCACATCAGATGATCAGAAGAAAAAGCCTTGATAGGAGGAGTTTTAGAACATATGAAACATATGAAAAGCAATAAATAGAACATATGAAAAGCAATAAATTGCAGGTGAGCAGTACTTAAACCAAGAGATCTAAAGAAACTGAAATATGAAATAATTGAGCTATTACACAGGTTTTTTAAAAAAGGCTCTGGGCGAATGACAGACCACTAAACCTGTGGGGAAAATGATGGATTAAGGCTTAGTTCAACAAAAATAAGGAAAAAAATATATTTACTGGCTACCTGATACACTGTCAAAGAAATAAAACTAGTGGTATGTGGCATATAATACGGGTTTGAAAATATTTTTATACAATTTTTAAAATTCAAATTAGTTTTAAAAACAGTTGCTCTGAAGGATACATATGATTAACATAAAAACTAAAGCTTAAAAACAATCTTTCATGTTATATTGGGTCTGACTGAGGTGGAGTTCATTTTCTCTGTAGCAGCCCTCCCAGTGCTGTGCTTTGCATTGAGAGCTGTGGAAAGGTGCTGAGAAGACACCCGTGTTGCAGCTACTGTTGGGCAGGGCTTGCACAGCACCAAGGCTGGTTTTCCAACATTCCCCCTGCAGTGGGAAGCGGTGGACAGGAACTTGGGAGTGGACACAAGGGGGACAGCTGACCCAAACTGACCAAAGGGTCATACACCATATGGCATTGCCTCAACAATAAAAGCTAGGGAAAGGGAGGAGTGGGGTGGGGGCATCAACTGTTCTTCCAGAGCAACCGCTACATGTTTGGATCCCTGCTTCTCAGAAAAGGGGCCAGACATCACCTGCTGATGAGAAGTAGAAAATAAATCTTTGTTTTCCTTCACTTCCATGCATGGCCTTTCTTTGCTTTCATTAAACTGCCTTTATCTTGACCCACAAGTTTTTTGCCATCTTATTTTCTCCCCCTTGTTCTGCTGAGGGGGACAATGATAGAGCAGCTTGGTGGGCACCTGGCACCCAGACAAGGTCAACCCACCACACATGCCACATCAAACAATAATTTACCTATATCAGCAACCAGACTGCCAGGTTTTTGCTCCAGCAGAAAGTTTCGAACACGAGGCCAAGCTTTGCTCTGCAGATCATTAAAGTAGGCAGCTGTATTTTCATACACACTGTGCACGTGCTGCTTTTCTAGCTGGGTAGCCTCATGTTCCATCCTGAAAACATAATGAAGAAAGATTATGTACAACAAAACACAAACTGTTGTAGTGTAGACTTTACATTTTATAAGCATGCATAATTCAGGACCTTGTAAATTTACATTCATAAAATCATTCCACCCATCTAAGAGCCATCATATTTATAAATAAGTCTTTACTCAAAGCATCTGATGTTAGTTCATGAAAGTCAAGAAAAAATTTGAATCTATCATCTTCCTGAGGAGCATTATATAACTGCATGTGCCTATTCAATAATATGCACATTCCTAAGTAAGTTCACTGATGTAGTAAAAGGTTAGCTGGTGCAAACCTAAGCCTGTATTCAGCATAAGTGCAGAATGATCAAAAATAGGAAGACAGAAATAGACTTTCCAGTTGTAGCTAAGGTGAGTAGGTAGGCAAACTATTAGTATGTTATTTGAAATATAGCCTGGGCCCTGAAACCAAAGCCCCTAAATCAACAGAATCAAATAGAATCATAGAAATGTCTGGGTTGGAAGGTACCTCTAGAGGTCATCTAGTCCAACCCCCCTGCTGAGAGCAGGGTCATCTTCAACTAGAGCAGGTTGCTCAGAGCCTCGTCAAGGCTCACCTTGAATGTCTCCAGGGATGGGGCCTCAACTACCTCTCTGGGCAACCTGTTCCAGTGTTCTACCACCCTCATAGTAAAGAAATTCTTCTTTACATCCAATCTAAATCCACTCTTTTCTAATTTAAAACCATTGTCCCTCATCCTTTCACTCCAGGCCTTTGTAAGCAGGCCCTCTCCAGTCTTTTTGTAAGCTCCCTTCAGGTACTGGAAGGTGGCTATTAGGTCTCCCCTGAGCCTTCTCT
>JANHGN010013585.1:283177-307173 GCA_024605025.1 Megaceryle maxima | reverse complement strand
TTAAAGAAGTAATCTATTGTGTTCAAATTAAACCACTCCTGTACCATTTTTATTAGGCACATTTGGTAAAAGTGGAAAGTTTAGAACAAATACATTAACCCCATCTAGTATCATTGGTGGAGTCAATGGAGGCAGAATATAATCGTTAGGATTCAGAGAGAGGAACCAAAGAGAACAACTACAATATTCAAAATAAAATGCCACAAGGTAAGAATTTTTGTCTTTAAAAAAAAAAAATCCATTCATATTGGTTGGTCAGAACCATTCAAAAATTGTAGAAAAAAATCTAGTGAAAAAAACCCTGTGTATATATTTATACATATATTTAAAGACTACCCACCACAGATCTGTTTTCTTGCGAGTGCCCACGGTCTAAGTCAGTGCTATTCTTGCCCTTCACCTCTTCCTACTATGCTGCAAACAGCTTCAGAAAGCAGATGAGAAGAGCAGAAGCTGCAGCCCTACTCCTTACTCTCAAGCTATGTTCCCTCTCTTTGTCACTGAGGAAGGAAGTTGAGCGTTAGCCTCCTGACCCCTCAGATTTTACAGGTGATGCTCAGCATCCCTCAGGCTTCTTTGGTAGGTTCTCGGTGACTCCCTGAGACTGCATGCGCTGCAATGAGGCACTGTCTTGTCTGGCTTGCAGTAGACAACAGATCTTCATTAGGAAAGGATCTACATCTTTTTAATTAATTAATACACATGTACGCATAGGAAGTTTAGTATTTCAATAGCTGACATTTCACTACAAAGCCACATCTTCCTCCAGGCAAAAAAAGACCTATACAAATAGTAACAACAGTCTTAAATACATTCTAAATTAAATTATGACTGTCATGTTTCATTACAAATTAATTTATGACTGTTTGCTTAAGCACTCATCTTCATTTCATTCAGAGCATAGTAATTTTTTACGTGAGCTGAGCAATCAGTGATCTGAAGTTTAAATGTAAATGGAATTCCCGGATGTCCCCATACCTGAATATAATTTTAATTCCACAGATATTGACACATTTCACAAGTGATGCTACATGTTGAAACCTGAGGATTATCTTTTTGAAGTACAACCTGTGGTGGCTTTTTTGTGTTGGTTTTTTTTTTTTTCTCTTGTAGGAAAGGCAGATATGCTCAGGTAAAGATCTGTTCATCATTATTCTCCTCTGTATCTAAAATTATGTGTTGTGGGATATACATACATACATTCACACCCTTCTAGTTCATGCTGGTGAGGGATCATTTAAAGCATTTGAGAAATTTAGTATTGCTGGGTATTTATTGTATTACTTGTATGAGATATTTAAAGGGGCCAGCAGCTCTTAAAATTTTGGCCTATAAGGCACAATCTCGGAGCTGCAGTTCAGGAATAGCAATGTAATCTTATCCTGCATGTACCACTTATTACATCTAGACCTTTATACCCAGAGGAATAACGTAGATGAATTCATTGATTATATCTTTTTAAGCCTAAAAAGAGCTACAATTTGTCAGGGAAGAATAGCTGGAAGCAATAGATAGTGACCTAAATAGTAGAATTCCAAAGATAAAATAGAAGAAAATGAACACAAATGCTTCATTGTTTGAGAGCTGTATTGTCTGCAACACGCTCCAGTGAATCCAGTGTTTGTGGAAGAGGCCAAGGCAGATATAATCTGTGGAGCTAAAAATGACAGCCTGAGTAAGTAGCCATCAAAGATGAAGCTGGGAAGACTGGTAATTGTGCTGTAAATCATAACTGCAATATTTGTTCAAAGCTCTGGTTACTATGCATACGGGTGTTTCTGTCAGAATAGTCAGAAAATTCCTGCCTCATAAAACACTTAAGGATATCTAATGTACTGTTCTTGTGGAACTAAATATAAATTTCTGTGACTATTGTCTGGGTGTAATGTCAGGATGGTAGCTAGCAAACCATTAAGGGCCTGATTCTACTCTTGCAGCAATTTCCTTAAAGCACTGGAGCTAATGGAGTGACTCAGACGAATCAAGAATCAAGCCCATGCATTTCATTATTGTAAGTAGTTCTTGTCCTTAGCACATAAATCTAGTAAAACAGCATTGCATTTATCAGAAATTGTTATTGTTTATGCAGATTTTTTGGGGAAAAGGTTGCATTTACACATACCTTTTAAAAGCCTCAGTTAACAGCTTTCACCTCAAGCACTGTAGTTAACAGAGGTGAGGAGAGGACTACAGGATTTATAGATTTCCTGCTTAATGAGGTTGTCTGCTCTTTGCAGCTTGTCCTCACTAAAGAAAAAACTTGATTCAGGTTTTAACCCTGGGAAATTAGGACCCATGTAGACATGGGAATGAAGCTTTGCATGTACCACTACACTCCCCATGAAGAGAAGATGTCAAAATAAGACATTCTATTGTTATGCTGAGCATAGCAATTTAGATTTTGGGGTTTTTTTGGGTTGTTTTTTTTTTGGCATGTTGGGCAAGTTTTGCAAAATAAGGGCTATAGGGCCGAGTGTCTAAGGACATTTAAGCAGCCAGAGAAGCTACTCATGAGAAGTTATACTGGTGATTCACCATGGTATGAAGAAGAGCTGGATCAATAGTTGGTTGTTTAAAAAATCCCACTTCACTGCACCTTTAGGTGTTAGAGACCTGCAGAAAGCTGAACCTCAGTGAGAAATAAAATAGACATAATGAGAGAAGGAAAAATGTGTTCTCCAAGGCTTACCTAACACTTCAGAAACATTTTAGTAGATGAAGTGTTAACACTTCCTTCCCTGATAATGATTTGCAAAGGACTATTTTTTTGGTGTTTTTTTGTTCTGTTTTGTTTTATTTTGTTTTAAATTGGCTCTTGTGTTCTACAGCAAAAACCTGAAAGATATGCTTAGGAATATCACAAATTTGAATTCCTGTCTTCCTGGTTGCTTCTGATAGGCCACACTGTACCTGGATAGGACCAGATGGTTTTCTTAAACCCTAATGCTGTAAATAAAGATGACATTAACCCTAATAACTGCTTTGTTATTGAACCTCATTAGGTGTCAGTGTGAATAAATGAAACTCGAATCTATAAAATTATTATGTTTTCCAGATCACTTGCTCAATTTTCAGCACACTGACTTGTGTGACTTCAGTGCAAGCCAGAAATGGCAGTCAAACCAGCAAAGACCTCTATTTCCAACATAAAACATCTGACTATCCCAGAAGATTTTCTGTTTATTTTTAACGCCAGATATCCAAGCAATAGCAAGGAAGGAAAAAAAAAAAGCGATGCTCATTTATGTGCTGGGGGTTAAGTCTCACAGACTTGTTTTCTCCACAGTTTTCTCCAAGGGCACAAAGGCCGACATAGGCCCTTCACAGAAGACTGCCATCCAAATCTCATATGGGCTTCTGTGAAACTTCTCAGGGCTTTTTTCCTCTCCCTCCCTTGGTAAGTGTAATCCATCAATGTCTGACGTGGTGGTTACGCGTGCTCTATAGATCTAACTAGGAATCATGTCCTGTTCAGGCTTCCACAATGACCAGACTCCTGCTCCTTTGTGGGAGACTGGATCTATCTACTGAGTTTCAAATTTACATCTACTTTTAGTCAGATCTTTAACTCAGATATTTTCTAAGGTATAAGTCACTCACTTCTGACATTTCAGGATCCCAAGTTTGATGTTTTAAAGCTGTTACCATCTGTGATCTGTGGATGTGGGGGGCAATACTTGGACTGCTTCTAAAGGATGGATGGGATAAGAATAGCAAGTTTTTATATGCTATACAGCAATCTATGTATGTGAAATTTCTGAAAGACTCCACATCACTGATGAAAAGCTTCTAGAGATCAAGAAAGTTTGAATACACTACATTAGAGTGTCAAATCTTGACAATATAACACATTAAAAAGAGTCTGCCCAAGTAACAGTTTTCTAATAGATAACCACAGAGATATGAAGAAAAGTTGGAGGACAGGCTGTATAGAAAGAGTTATGGAGGTGAATGGAATGAAATTGGAAGATGGTTTAAGATAATGTCAATGGGTGTAGACCAGAGAAAGACAGACCCTTCTTCATTTTCTTGAGAAAGTTTGAGGCACCAATGAAACTACATAAGCCAGCTGTTAGTTAGAAAAATGTCAGGCAAGCATACATTTGGGAAGTGGAGAGATTCATTCATGAAAGGGCAAGAGAGGTTCTCGGAAGACATGTTGGATATATTTGTCATCTCAGCAATCTGCTTGTCTGTGTTCCAGAAAAAAAAACACAAGCAGTTTTGTGAGTACTGAAAGTAATCAAGCCCGATTTCCTACAGACTAATTAATGGAGTTTCTAAAAGATGGAAATTCCAATTGAAACTTTTTTGGTTGAGTCCCACAGCGTGACAATCCAGCGTGGATTCTCTAGGGACTAATAGGAATGAATGGACACCTGAGCAATCCTGCAGATTTCTTGAGACTTTCTCCTCCTCCTTCCCACTCAGTTTCATCAAACTTCTGAAAAATACCATTATTTTTCAGATGCCCTGAAGGGCTGACCCTTCTCTCTCCCAGTCTACTCAGCGTAATTTCCCCAGCCCCATCAATTTCATGCTAGTGTTGTACCCATGATGGCTTGAGCCACTATGAGAAAAGATTACTTTTGTCCTCCAAACCTGCCTAATTTTTCTTATTCACAGGAAGTCTTGTGGTTCACTAATTAATAAGTAATTTGATGTTATTTCTGACCTAGGAATAAGAGAAAATGGAAAAGGGCCTGGGACTTTCATTCCTTGACAAGCCTTGTGTGCGACCTTGTGCTCTTCTTGATGTTGTTATCAGTCAGCTGCCTTGCTGCTGACAGAAGCCACCACCAGTCTGCCTGCTCATAACAGCTAAAAGCATTGGTCCTGCCCTGTTATATATAGGTATGAATATTTTAATTAATTTTCTATACAAGAATATTTATCAGCTAAAATCAAGAAGTAAATCTATTTTAAAATGAAGCTATCTTCAATATTTACTGCAACTTAATGACAACTTTAGACAAGAATTTAATTACGTGGAGTCAGCATGCTATATATATTGTAGGGATGTACCATGGGACTTATTTTAAAGTGTAATTTAGAGCATAACTTTTAGGCTGCTCCTCAATATGATCTTAAATCAAAATATTTCCACTGATGGAGCACATTCTTCAAAACTGATTACAAAAGTAGCCACAGTACTAATGGAGGCTCACTGTAATTTTATGTGTTATGGTACAACTGACTTGCAAAAACACTCTTGGGAAGTTGTCCTGTAAGTTATTATCTTTAAAGCTAAAAACTGCTAGGGAGATATTTTTTCATGGGGACCTATTTTTTCCCCACAGCATTACCTAGAAATACATCTTTCTGTTGGAAGGTTTTGTATCCCTTGCAATTCACACACCACATCTAGGAAATGCACTGAAATATCGTGCTGTGCTTTGCAGAAACAGCTTTCCCTGAGGAGTAGACAACAGACAAGGACTGAGGAGACAGAGCTTTTCCTTCCTCCTACTCACTGATGGATTTGTGCACACTGATCTCAAGGAGGTTTACAAACGCCAGTAAGGGTTTCCTTGTTCAACCTATTTTTTGCTGGCACTGCTCGTGGTGTGGCGGGGAGAGGGAAGTGTTATGAAATGTCTGTATTTCAGAGCCTTGCCATGAAAATGGCACACAATCTTTGCAGCACAGCTGCATCCCACCACAGGGAGATGTGAATTACCTCTGTGAATGCACAGAAACTGGCTGTGTTTAACAGGCTAGCCACACAGCTGAATTCCTAGTGACAAAGACATTATTTGACTCGAATGAGAAAGAACTGTTGTTGCTCTGTGACAGTACCTTAGGCCTTGCCTACATCAAGCTGCTGTTCAACTGTTTAACAAACTTACTTCAATAAAAGAGTGGCCGACACCATTCCCTGACTAAACAATTTCTAGAAGAAAAAGTAGATAAGTCAGCACAACACTCTTGGGTAGGTGAGGAGCTAGGTTTATTCCAGGATGTAACTGTTGAATGACACAGACAATGAATGAAACAGGCTATGCCTAAACACAGAGGGAGTTTTTCACTTCCTAATTATCCTGAGCGGACATTATTTGTAGATCTTCATTTAGGTAAAAACAGTAGATTGCTATGGCACCATTCTATTGTAAGGTTATGCCAGACATATGCTCAAGGATGCTTCTACTTTACAGATGGGCATGCTATCTCCTAACTGCTCCAAAGGCATCTAAAGAAAGATTTACACCCAGACAGTGCTGTAACAGCTCCACAGGAACTCTAACTAGCTGTGAGTAAATAAGGCCCATAATCAAAACCGCTGAGCAGCACCTCAGCTGGTGTAAATTGTCACAGTTCCTTTGTGGAGCTGGGAACACTTTACACAACTGGAGGATTTGTTCCTCCGAATGCAAAGAACATCAACCTCCAATACATAAAATGTCCTTGCACAGAAGGAACACGTAAACTTTCTTTTGAGCTCAGTGGGAAACCTGTGATTTCTCACCCCAGCCCCACAGATGTGCTTCACCTTTTATTGGTCAAGATGGGTATTTGCAATAGTCCGCCGGGTAACAGAGAGGTGCCATTTTAAGTTCCTTTCTCAGATATATTCTAAATGTGTCTGGAAAAATTGACTGGCAGCTGGAATTGCACTGGTTAAGCCACACATTTTCAATGCTCTTTGATAAATACAGGACTGTGTGGCCATCCACTGATGTGCTGAAGGGGTCATGAGGCTTGATTAGCCCTGATGGGCTCAGAGGCCAGGAATTTGCAGTAATTAACTCACACTTATGCAGAATCATATAAATGTATCCAAATCAATTTTGTGATGGAGAGGGCAGGACTAGACCCTGGCTGCCAAGCAACAGCCAGCTGGGCCTGTTGTCAGCACACAGCTGTGAGAAAGGAAAAGACAAACTTTGTGCCACAGAGCCCCAGTGGAGGGATGGTGGTCACCTTCACATTTTCTAGACTGTGGAGAAGACTTGAACTGAGACAGAGGTCAAAGCTGTCTCAGAACTGAAGGGTTTCCAAAGGAAAACCTTCCGTATCACACTCTGGAAGAAGTACCTATCAGCACAATACTTGGGTTACAGGACAAGAAAGGTGAGACAGGGAGGTCATGCAGTGACTCCAAGCATTTCATGTGATTTGGTTTCTGGTAGTGGGGGAGTTTTGGTCACCATAAAGGTTGTGGCACGCTGTTACATGAAAGAAGGCTGGAGATCGAGATCGGGATCCTTCCATTCATTTTTTCTGTAGATCTCAACAGTTAAAACACTTCAGCTCTAGGCCTTGTCCAAACTATATCCTGACAAATTATGGTCCTGGCACAAAAGAGAGTCATTTGCAGAACATACGATATATTGGTCCAACCTGAAGGTAATAAAATTGAGGGCAGCCCTGTATGAACTAGAAAATGACTATAGCACATACAAACTCTTTGAGTCGAGGCCTACACAGCCTCTAGATCCTGACGCTAAAGAATACAATGTTTTGTAGCACAGTGTGGCATTATATACTCTCCCTGTATCAGAGGGAACATTTCTAATAATCTCAATATTCCACACACAGAAGTATTTCGTTATTTCTATCCTAATGAGTTTAGCTGTCACACTCCTCGGGAACCTTGCAGAATAAAATAAAATAAAAAAAAAAAAAAAAAAAAAAAAAAAATCCTATGTACCCTACTCCGTAAAACTCACTGAGATAACCTCATTTGAATTCCTACATAGCCTCAGCCATAAAAACTCAGCCAGGAAACTTATAAAAGAGAAGAATGGGAGACAGTCAGTTAAATGGAATGGAAGATAAAATGGCAACAGAACTTCAATAGATTTCACAGGTTTTTTCATGGCTTCAGTGTCTTACAGCAGGCAGTAGAGAATCAAGGAAGCTGTTGGCTGCATTGTCATGTGGCATTTTAGATGGAAGAAGAGGGGAGATCTTGCTGACATCATCCATCGGGAACAGAGATGATCATCACATTTTTAGCTTGTGTGATGAAAAAAAATCATTATTGCCATCACAATAGGGAAGAGTATCAAGGGCAAGAGAAGGGGCAGCAAGATGGGAGATAAGATGGTCTAGGAGACATCCCAGAAGAGAGCAAGTGTAACAGAACCGATAGAGGAGATGAGGATCTGAAAATCAGGGACAAATGGTAAATAACTAACCTTAGGAAGTCAAGCCACTTCTGAAGTGGCAGCTGGATGTGCAGAAGCAGAAGGTTACAAAAGTTCAGACGAGAGCATTACTGGTAGAGAAGGGCATGTACATCGAGGATTCTCCCACAGATACCACTGCAAAGCAACGAGGAGAACTCGTGGCAAAGGGAGCCACAAAAACAATGAAGGAGATGTCAGTGGGGGCGATATCCAAAGCAAACAGGGAAAAGAGAATTAAAGAAACCAGGTGTTGGGAGGGAGAGATCAGGGAAGAGAATGGCAAAGATTGTCCTCCAGTGAAGCTGAGTACAGGAGCTGCAAAAGCCTGTCTATTAAAAATCAGAGATAGAGATGCTACTTAAAAAGTGGGAACAAATATCAGCTTCTGAGACAGTGGAGACAAGAGACATGAGGAAATTAGTGCGCTCTTATAAAGTCAGACTGAATTAAAGGAATTTCATTTTTGCAAGAGCAAGAGCATGCTTGGGTGCAGAGGGTCTCAAAACCAGAGAGTGGTTAAAAATACATAAGAACAGAAGAAGAATCAAGAAACAACAGAAGACAGAGAACTTGCACTGGGCCTGGAAAGACATTATCATCAAGTATAATGAAAAAGAACGGAGATGGTGCTTAGGAAGGACAGTACAAGAGGAAGCTGGAGGTCTTACTGGACTTATTCACACTGTCCTTTAAGAAGAGGACTAGATCCTAGCAGGGGAAGGAAGGATGAAGGTTAGCAGAAAAACATATTTTATTAGTCATGAGCAAACACAGAGGGTTTGAATCTCCCAGCCCAGTATGAACATCTGTATGAGAGACAGTTCAGTTTCTGGAAGAAGCCCTGACCCTATTAAAGTCAATGACAAAACTCCTGTTGTCTTCAACAGAGCCAAAATTTCACCTTGTGCCTATGGCCATTCCACTGAGACTTCCAACATGAATGCCAATTAGTGCCAGTTTCAAAGGTGACATTTGTGACACAGATAGGCACTCCACTGAGAGATGAGCTAAGATTAGCAAATTGAGTTTGCATAGACCAGTAAAGGTAAGTGTGACTTTCCCTGTCCTAGCAATCAGCTGAGGCAAATAGATACACGCATGGGGAAAAAAAAAATAGCTGAGATTTTTTTTTCCAAAGTGAGCTAAAAATGGCATCATTATTGATTTTAAAGAAAAATAAATAAATAAAAGGGATTAGTAACTCAGCCTGTGTTTGGTAGCTCTAAGTGAATCAATTAGTATGTTAAAAGACATGCATAAAATAATGTTTAATTAAAAAAAAGGAGGGGAGGGGGAACTACTTTAAAGGGTAAATTGTCTCATATTTTAAATGAAATGAATACCAAAAAATGACCTGAGGACATTGATTACTGCTTAGAGGCTTTCAGATGGTAGACTTATGTGACAGCCACTATTAGCACATTCAGATTAATAGTCAACAGTAATTGGAATATTAAACAGAATGTGTCATTCTGACTTTGTAAAATACACATCTGAGTATTTTACTTAACACGGGGTTGATCTGAGATGTAAGCAGATGGGATACCACAGCAATCAAAACAGTTACTTTTTCCTTTAATTTTCCTGTTGATGTTCTACCTGCCTTGATCAAACCTCATGCAGTCACTGTACAATTTAACACACAGTATCACTTCAAGCTCCTGATAACAGTGAACCCCTCCCACTTTATAAGCCTCTGCAATACACTGATTTTCCAGGTAACTCAATAGTGAACCAGACCTGTGATTTCCAATACTGCTACCCCACTTTTGAGTGTAAATCTGGGCTAATCCAGTGCAGAACAGGCTCACTGTTGTGTTTTTCCCAAGTTTTATGTAGGTCAGAATCTCTCCTAATGTGACCGATTCCAATTCTCCGCTCTGATCAACTATTTTCATATCAACTTTTAATCTACACTATTTGGACCAGTGTAATAATGGCTTAAAGGAGTAAGGGAAAAGCACAATAATATACAAACTACACCAATATATGCCAGGTAGTAGGTAAGCCACCTTTCAGCCCCTAAGAGATTCCTGTTTCAAGGCAAATCTGTATGTCATTCTAAGTCAGGTTCTGAATAAATATATGATCGTATCAGGAAGTCACCACATCTGAGATGTGTGCACATTCAGGTGCAGACATTGCCTTTGAGCAGCTGCCAGTATGCTCAGAGGAGACTGAGGATGGCATAGCAGAAGTGCACTGGCAGCTCTGCGTGTGGAAGCTTCTGTATCACCTACTCACATTGTACTTAGCCCTAGGAAGCTCACTAAATCTTTTCATGCCAAATTCATCAAAAGCTTTAAAAGAGAGAAAGACACAGATCGTTTTTTAACGGTTCCCACTACGTATGATTAAAAAAAAAAAAAATAATTAATGAATAATACAGCGTAAACTCACTGCTCTTCTGCCACTGTGTGGAATAAGGCTTGCTCAACACCTCAGTACCTTTCGAGTGTGAGCCTGTTAGATGAGCAATCTGAGCTGAAATGAGTAATGAGGCTTTCTCAACCTGCATCACACTACCCAGACTGGCTCTGCTTTTGCTCAGTGCGCAGCTCTCCCCTGATTTCAACCACAGCGTCGTGGAAAGATCACAGGTAGAATACAATTTGATATCGTACCAGGGTTGAAGAAGAAGGGCATAATCCCACCATGCTACCCCAATGCCCAAAGTCACACTCCCAATGACCAGACCAACAAAGGAGGCAGAAAACTGAGAAATTTTCACCTTTCATCCTAAGGCTGTGGACTAGACTGGTTTTTTTTATGGAGACACTGACCTGGAGGGGTGAAGGGGGCTGCTATGTGTGTATGTGTCAAGTGAGGAGAAGAGAGCTTTAATTAATCTTAAATGCCTTTGCAATTCAAGAATGGTAACCCTGGATCAGTTCCTGTACTAACATGATTAGCAAATATTGACTTTTGAGTACAATAATAATGTGTCATCTGAAACCCTTGATAAGTAACTTAAGTACTTCCTTAGCTTGCATCTTATTAAATTAGATGAGGTACGGCTGAGACATATTACACAAAGCCATTGAAATGAGAAATCAGACCTAAAGATTTTAGCATTGATTAAAGAAAGTCAAAAGTTGCAAGAAAGATGAAACTCTGTCCCCATATTCTGATCTCCATCCATTACTGTGAGTAGAGATTGTCTGGCTCTAGGATTTATACTGACACTAGTGACCTAATAAATACTTGTTTCAGTATTTACTAACATGGATGCATTTTCTTCGGAGTTCTTTGGTCTGAAGTCACTTTTCCCCATTTTCATGATACCGTAATTCTCATAGTTGTCACAGGGGTAAACATGTGCTATTTGTGACTTTTTGACATGCAATCCATCATTTGATTATGTATGATGACCATATAATGCCAGTTTTACAGAAGGTTAGCTGGCATAGGTTTTGAGCTTTTGAAGTTCTCATACGGGAGAAAAAGAAAGGCGTCACACTTGTGTGCCTGTGAATATGGTAAGTATAGCATACTCAAATCTGTTCATAAGGTTTAGTTTAAAAATGTGTACAGCAACTCAACCAAGAAAGGAGTTAAAAGATGTGATATTCCTCAGATGCAACCTGACAAATCTTACTTTATTGATTAGTTTTCAAAGGCAGTGCAGTGAGAGCTCTACAGTCACAATGGACTTTGGAATTGGGGGGGGGGGGGGGGGGGAAAGCGGGGAAAAAAAAAAAACAGCTGCAAATGTAATCAAGGCAAATGGGCTGTGAATTGTGCTTCAAAGACA
Source organism: Megaceryle maxima (assembly GCA_024605025.1). NCBI lineage: Eukaryota > Metazoa > Chordata > Aves > Coraciiformes > Cerylidae > Megaceryle > Megaceryle maxima. Next base: position 295,287 of record JANHGN010013585.1, on the reverse strand, counting down.
GTCCTTGGTTGTTGGGGATGTTTGCCACAAAGCTTGTAAAGAGGTTTTCCTGGAGGGAAAGGTATGACAAAATGCACTTCTTGGCAAGATTATTTCTGCTTAAATAGCAGGACACATTAATTCTTGCTTGATACATAAAATTAATTAGAGGATTAACATCCTTTATGAAATTTTGCCAAAGATTTTTTTGCTTTTTACCAGGAATAGACCCCAGGCCTTTTCTGTACTCTAATGAAATTGCAAATTGACTTGTGTTCAAATGATGCTTGACTAAAATGAATAATTAAAAATGTATTGCTAACAATGAGATGGGTCAGCTGATCTTTTCAAGCATTAATTAGTTTCAAGAACCATCCTTCTTATGTAACACAGTGAGGGCCAATGCCAGCACACCTTTTTTTCATGCAGTAGTTCCCCTTGAAGTCAATGGCCCCATTCTACTCCCAATTATCCAAGGTTTTATTCCAGATTCAATCTGTTTAGAGTGAGTTTTCCTCTGTGGCAATTCAGAGAGGAGCTACGCCTGAATGAGTTGAGCTACCTACAATTCAAGAAGCCCAATTCCTCTCTTATTAGGGTCTTATCCAAATCCAAGCTGAACTGGTGGAAGTCTTCTGTTAGCCTTCATTAGGCTTTGCATCAAAGCCAGAAAAATACATTAACGTAAACCCCAAGTGTTTCTACAGGGACAAACAGTGTAACATCGGTGTAAGATCTCTGTGACTGCAAATGGAATCAGGATCAAATCTTCCATAGGTCAAGAAGTGGATAAACAGAAGAAAGCTAAGACTAAAGGGAATAAGGAAGCCTCTGTGTGTGTGTATGCTTGTCCATAAAACATGCTGGGATCTGCTACTCTCCAGCATGAATCAGGATCTAGGAAAAAAGACTCAACGTAAATATTTCAGAAGCGGGTCAGGAATCTCAGATTTTTTTAAAAAATTTCAAGTATCTAATTTCCAAAAGCACCTATGTGCAGTTAACTTGGTTTCCATTTTCACAGGTGCCTTGAAAAATCCCACCAAATGCCTATATGTTTTTTGAAAATTGGTCTTAAGTCCCCATTTTCAAAAGTGACTTGCACACTGTGGCATCCAACCCTGGCTGAATGCCACGCAAAGCAACATTTGGAGGTTAAGAGCAAAAAGCTGGAAAAACTGCCCCACCCACTCGGTATTTGAGTTAGTTCAGCTAGGGCTGATGTCAGTATATTTGCAGAGTGCTTCCCTATGCTGGGCAGAAATTTTCACAAACCCTTTGAAAAATTAACCTTTAGCTTCATGTAAGGTGAGATTTCTGGAGGCGTAAAGGTGCAAAGGGAGATAGATGGTGATTAAAGTAGAGGACCCAACTGGTAACTTGTTGCTGAAAATCTCTTTCACTGATCTTTCACTTTTAAAGTATGAAACGTCTGAGTTACTTCCCTGGCATGTGCGAATAAGCGTGTTTCACTTTTTAAATTCCTTAATCACCTCACGTGTTTGTAAAAGGTCCCCTTCTGCAATGAGAATTTTTTTTTAAAAAAAGGAAACCTAACATTCAATTTCAGTGTTTTCTCAAAACACTTTCTAATTCTCAAAACACTTATTTCTGCTTGCATGTTTCAGAGTTCCTGTCTCCAACGGATTTTTCAGATGTGTTTTATGTTGTGTTATGATGTTTCTAATCTGGGTGATGAAAGGTTAAAAGATACGCCTGTATGAAATTACCCAGTGGCTCTTGTGAACTAACATGTATCTTATTGAGTATGATCACTCTCTCATTTGCTTTGGCTACAGCAAAGCTTTCAGATACAGTAGGAGTAAGTTGGGATCCCCAGAGCCTACTGTAGAATTTGAAGGGGGGGCTTCCTTGCCTTCCTTGCCACAGACCTACTAGCCATGTGTAAAGAGACGACGCTCTGGAAAATGTTGTTTTTCTTTGGCTGCCCTTTAGTCAGATCTTCTCACTGCTGGCATTGTGCAGAGTCAGCTTAAAAGGTGTATTTAGCATTGAGGGATTTGGTAAATACTGCTTTATTGTGCTTCGTACTCCCTACAGGGCATTCTGAAGAGATGAATAATAAGTGTGAACAGGAAGAGCAAGTTTCCAGTCCTGTCAAATTAATTAGAGCAGCGTAGACTGAAGTGAGGTTTGCCGTTAGGTAGGTTGAAAACAGGCAAAGGGAATCACTCAGGCATATACAAAAATGTTACCCCACTTCTATTATTATTGTTTTCTTTTGAATCAGACATAAAATGTAGCTACGTTTTGCTATCCACAACAAAACCTTTCTCAAATACCGGGCATATAAATAAAATAAACTGGATATGCAGAGCTATCCCCCTGCTGTGGCAAAAGCAAGACTTGCCAAGTGATGACGCTGTCATCAGAGCTGCCGTTGAAGAAGTGTTTCCTTACGTGTTTTAAGGGAATTAGTGACACCCAAGCTCAATGTCATTTAATTCTGTAAAGACATTTTAGAGCTTGACTCAGCTACCAGCTGTAAAAGTCCCTTCGACTTGCCAGCTGCCTGCTTCATAATTTTTGGAGACTTGCTTTTTTTCCTTATAGCAGCCCAGAAATGCCATTCTTGGTGTCATGCTTGGGCTCCAGTTTGTGTCTTTTCCTAAGTCTTTTCAGACAGCCATCAACACAGGAGGCAAAAAAGGGTCTGATCCAAATCCCGCTTCAGCCAGTGGAAAAGATTCCTGCTGAATGAAGTGAGGGCTGGATGAGATTGGTTGACCCTAATTTGTTCATTCCCTGCCTAGACGGGAGTGGTCTCTATTGTGCATTTCCAAGCTCTGGTATGAAATGGCTCAAACTCTGAGGCTACTGCTTCTCCTGAAAACTACTTTCCAGACTGAACAGATAATCTGATAAGAAAATTATTGCCCCCTTTATCACAACCCACCCTCTTTACTCCTTTCCCTTGGAAAGCCTGACATTTTATTCTCCCTCAGTTGTGTTTTCACATTTCATGTGTTAATTAAGCATGTAAAATATTCCTCCCGCACTTTGCATTTGTACAGTGTAGGTGCTTTCATCCTTCCTTCTAACTAAGCCATTCCAGTTTTCCAGCATTTTATTACTCTTCTGTGACTTCAATAGATAAACCTCCTTTCTCACACTTGCCCGCACGTGGCATCTGGAGTATATATACCACAGTACACTACAGTACATAATATACACCACAGTATACTGCAGCAGCCATCCCCACAGACGAGAATATTTCGGTGGTCTTCATTTGATCCTTGTCACCTTGGCATTAGTCACCTTTCAGCTGATGGGGACAAAAAAAAAAGACAGTTCCGTGGCCTAATTTAGGTCATCCTAAAGCAGAGTTTAAAACAGGTCATCAGACTGTGCTCTGAAGTGCCTGTTTCTCTAATGGAAGACTTAGAAGGGAGCTCAGAAGGCCTGGTGTGGCTGTGGAGACATCTTCCATAGACAGCTCCTATCACGTGATGCAAGTTATGTCCTTGGAAATGTGCAGCTGGGAACTGTTGTTCAGAGCAGCTTTGAAAGGGAACAAATGCCAGGTCTAACAAAATAAAGCCGTTCTGAAAAACTTGTTCTGCTGACTTCTTATCCAGGGAGGTGAACAAAAATTAAGTGTTTTTATAACCTTGGAAGCTCCCGCTTTGATGTTTTTAGAATGGAAAGTTGTGGTTCTTGCTGCTGTTTGTGTTGAAAAGCACTACAATGAAGATGCACCAGATTTCTGAAGTGAATTAACAAAAAATTATGCTGAAACATGAATGAAATGTTTCAGCATTCCCTGCATCCTATTTGCAGTTTAGCCTTAGGTTTCCTTTTCTAATTTTGGCTCATAGAGAGCTTCAAACTTCTTTTGCTCAGCCTGCTTCAGAAAAAAAGTACACTTTAAATTTGGGATTTCCAGCTAAATTGAGATAAGAGAGCCAGCTCCTGCTCTCTCCTGTATATGTTCTTCATCTATGTCCTTCCTCAATCTGTATTTTTGTTTCGCTCTTTCACTCTTGACAGTGTACGGGAGTACCCACTTCCAATTTTCTTCCACTTGCCCACTTTTTCTGAAGCTGCAATTCAGATGTCACTGTTGGCCCCTGATAAGCAAAACTTCTTCTCCATCTCTCCACATACCACGCTTGACCACGAGGATGTGGGGAGGAACATGAAAGGTCAGGGAGAAAATCTCCTCCTTACACTCTTAAGTCCAAAATTCTTCTGACATGACTCAGTGTGGCTCAGCTGACTATTGCTTTGTGCCCCCGAAGAGCTCGGATCCCACCATGGTACGTGCTTGTGCCACATAAAGCCAAGAAGGCTGCATATCACTGAACACTCTCTCCTCTTCAGGGTGGGTGTGGTGTCATGGGAGTTAAAAATGGCAGCTCATTGAAAGAAAACATGATGAAGAGCGCTTCAAAAATTGTGCCACTCCTGCAAGCAGGCTGTTACCACCTATTTGCTTTCAGCTCCCTAACTCCAATTTTTGGCAGCTGCTTTAGAGCAGCTCTAGGATCTGCAGAGGGAAGATGGTCCACAAAAGGAATAGTTTGGGCACTGGGGACAATAAGAGGTCTGGGGCCTGAGACTTACAGGCAGACACTCCCTTCTCTTTTTGAGAGACTTTCAAAATGCTTTGGTTTTCATTCCAAATTGGAAAAAAACAGACATTTTACAATTGCAAAACCCTCCATAAAACTGAATGATCTTTCTCCCCACAGCTCCATCTGAAACAGATGGAAATTTCTTTAGTGAAGTGACCACTTAATTAAAAATATGTGATACCAAATTAATACCATTTCAGCAGGTAGTGGGAAGACATGTGAAGATTGCTCAACCTTCTCCAGGTGTTTAAGACAGCTATCCATTGCTTTTTAAGGTGTCTGGCAGTTGGTAAGTAACTTAAACGATGCTTGTCAGCTCCCAAATAGAAGAAATAAATGAACACAAAGGAGCAAAATTTCAATTAAAGTTCATCATGTAAAACAGGCCTCATGCCTTCCCTGACCACAGAGATTAGCTTTTGTGTCTGGAATTGCATTTCATAAACCTTCCTCGACATGGAACATCTGCTCCCTTTAGGACTATTGTTTTACATCCATAAATAAAACATAAAATTACATTTTTGTCACTCTTCAGGCCAGATCTTCAGCTGGCATAAATCAATGGCAAGCAGTCAACCTCAGCAGAGCTCTGCTGACTTAAACCAAATGAGGATCTGGCCCTTGACACTTTGGTGCTGAAGAAAATAATGGGTCTGGGCAGAGTGTGTGGGACATTGTTTATCAGAGAATGTGTGTGAAACTACATGGAGCAAGTAACCATAAAGCATGATTGATCTCTCCAGCATATTTTAACACTTTTTTTTTTTTTTTTTTCAGTGTTTACTGAAACCTTTTAGGTAGTGCAGTCTTCTCAGATATCATTTTATGTTTGAAAAGCTTTCTAATTCATAATGAAAAGTTATGCGTCGCTCCAATGAACCTCTAGCTTCAATTACTTGCTGTGCAAATGGTTGGCCTGCATTTTGACCAATGTTTATGGTGCTTGGCAATTTTTCAGTAGCTACTTTACCCTGGTATGATTAATTTCTTGCATAATATGAGGTTTTGCATGTGTGGAGCTGAAATAATCCTACTAGGCAGAAGAGAAATAAAAGAGCTTGTGTGCTTCAGCTTTAAAAACATTTGAAACATAACATCACAATTTTAAGCGTGCCAATGATAATACAAGTTAGCCACGGATGAAGACAACCACAAGAGACATGAAGGTCCTGATGGGATTCAGCAGCATGAAAGTCATTACTTGGCTAGTAAGGTGAGCACACTAGATCATAGCTGGGCAGCCCCAGAAGCAGGGAAGCAAGAGACAAGCCTGTAGCTCACTGTAAGTGATTGCAGCAGTAGAAGAAAGAATGACTACCAGTACTCGTTTGTTGTCTTGAATGCCAACTCCTTCTCAGTGCACTAGTCTCCCATTGCACCAGAAGAGTTAACATGCATTAACTACCCTGAAGTAAACGGAGGCAAAGCTTGAACGAACAAATGTTAATCTAAAAATCTCTTTGGCTTTAAGCTCCCCAGAAGTCTCACTGGTGTCATGCTGGAAAGCTAGGTTTGTGCTTTTAGCTCCTTCATCTGGATCAGACATCGCAGTAGGTGACTAGGTATCAACATCTGAATCTACGCAACGTTAAAGCGACAAATATTGCTGCCAGGTTTTTTTACTGAAAGGATTTGAGAAGAATGAGGTAGCGAAGCCCTGTTGCATTCTAAAGCAGAAAGACATTTCCACAGAACCTGGCAGCCAGTTCTCTTTGGGCTCTGTAAAATGAGCAATATGGAGCATTAACACCCAACAGTCTGCCTGCTTCTGCCACACCAACAGACACATCTGCTCTGGTTCAGTTATCACTTAGTGTCTGAATGCAAGCACATCCTCTTCAGTGACTTAAGCTAAAATATTGCGCTGTAAATTGAAGAGGCTCTTAGATGGGCACATGATGTTATCCTCAGCAGAAGTTGCAAAGCAGATCGCTGGAGGTGGTAACCTCTTAAACCACCTTTGAAAGAAGCCTGTAGCTGCCTTCAAAATCCCAACCTCCGTATTTTTACTTAATAGAAAGTCTGTCCGCACTGCAAATTTCAGTATAGCAAAGAGGTACCCAGACTAGCTATAAATGAGCTAGCCATAAATGAGCTTGCTTTCTGGCACGATAAATTGGTCCATATGGAGTTAACACTGCCAAAAAGCAGGGTAAATTAGTCCTCTTAGTGTTCTCTGCTGTCTCATCTTGACCGTGTCCAGTATCCACCATGGTTCATTTACAGCTAGCTTGGGCATTTCTACCTTGTCTGGTGGACGTACTCAGAGCAATGTTGTGGTTATTGCTGTACCATCTACAAGAGCAGAGGAGCTGAGCCTAATGGGAGTTGGTTACCTTTTACCTTTGCCTTTTAGCTCAGTGCAGAGGAGCTGAATCCCAGCAACTACTTTATGGCCACAAAGATATGCAGCAGAGAAGCATCTGATGCTGAGACTCTTGTGAGATTTTTGCTTTTTAACTTTTTTAAACCACCCTTTTGTAACACTTTCTATTTAAAACAAAGTAAACAGGTGATATGTGTGGGATCAGTTGATCTACGTTGTGGAACTCAACCAGCTTAGTCCTTCAAGTTCCAAAGAAATTGAATCAGCAGCATGACTTAGGTCTTAACATTCTTTTAAAATATCTAAAACCACATTTTCGAGATCTCAAACACTCTGAATGGTTTTGAATGGGAAAAAAAAAGCATTTGAAAAATTACAAACCATGTTAGAAAATCTCCTGCATGAGCTGAATTCAAACTGGGTTCTGGGTTATCTGAAGCAACATCTATCCTTGAAACCTGAAGTGATGTGGAACTTCACAAGGCACCTACACAGAAAAGAAACAAAAACCAAAAACCTGAGCAAAGATCAATCTACACTTAAAACTTTCAGATACATTGATAGGTAGAAAACTACTCAGTATAGATCCAGTTTCACTGCCAGGGAAGTGCTTACGGCAGGATGGCTTATTTCAGTGAGGTGAAGTAAAATAAGCTATGATAATAAAAGCTGCACCAGTATATCTGCATCTGACAATTAGCACTTCTACCAGCACAGTTATCTGGCAAAAAAATCACGTCAAATTTAATGCACACATGCCATCAAGACCTCTAATGCCAACTCTAAATGCATCACGTTAACAGAATTCTATAGGCTTCAAAAATGAATTTCATCCAACAGTGCGTAATTGTACAACTGGCTAGCATGACACATGAAAATAACACTTCAAATCACTGGTTGATGTATGTGATCTTCCTCAGTACCATGAAAAGTGAAGAAGACCACTTTAAAATGTCCCAGTGCTGTCCAGTTTCCCACTCCATTTTCTGCCTTTGCAGCAAAATGGGGTAAAGCAATCAGCGTGTGATGAAATCTCCTCGAAAATGTGAATGTAGCCCTTTCTTTTTCTGTATTTACTTATAGATCACTGTATCCCTGAAGAACTATAAACAGCTGAGAGCAAAAAATAAAGGGACCTCTGAAAAGTTTTATGTGCTCCAAACTATAAATGTCAGGTGGCAAAACTAGGCAGTTTATTTTTCTGTATAATTTTTTTTTTTCATGAAAATATTTTTCTCTGAAAAATAAAAGCTAGCTCGTCACTGGCAATTTTATGAAATACATATATAAATTTGCAGTGGTACTGATGAATGCCTTTAATAAGCTGAGTTGACAATGTTGGGGGTTTTTGTTTTGTTTTTTTTTGTTTGTTTGTTTTGTTTTGTTTTGTTTTGTTTTGTTTTTTTGTTTTTTTTTCTTCTGCCCAAAGAAAACAACATGTGGTTAAAAAGTGATTGCATTTTTTAGTTTTGGTGGTTGGGGATTTTGTCGAGTTTTGGGTTTGTTGTTTTCTTTTTTTCTTAAATAGCAAAGGGGTAATGAAAAGGACCAGCCATAAGTAATACACCCAGAGATCTGTATAAAAATTCAAGTAAGGTATAGCAGCAAAGAACCACAATGGGTTGGGGAACCTCAGCAACAGCGTTTGCCAGACCAAAGGTTACGGTTTTACCAAGCTCAGGGTCAGCGTGGATCGTGAAGCAAGGGAGACGAGCGTGTGCACGTGGCTGGGGGCCAAAGGGCACACACAACATTTTCCAAAGGTGAGATTCCTCACTACCGTGCTTTCCCTCCCCAATTAAGGGTTGAAACAAACCACTGGAATCTACTGTATATCCTGGGGAAATGAATGCCCTGGCTGCTTTCCAACTCATATTTCACTCTTTCTACAGCAAACAAACAATGGGCCAAGTAGGATGTTGCATGTTGCTCTGGAAAAAAAAAAAATTAAAAAAAAGTTAAGTATTGATAAACTGAGATTAATTTTTACAAAAATGTTTCTATCAAGTGTGTATGCTTTGCCTCTTGGCCATTATGGAAATGTCAGGGGTTTAATTGGCAGCTGTGAATAGCAGCACCTGCAAACAGCTCAGGGCTTGTTCCTGTGGTCTGGCAACATTCTTACTTTATGCTTTAAATAAAGGCTTACTCACTGAGACAGAAATAACTGACAGGAGATGATTGATGATTGCCCATCACGCAATGGCTGACATCTACCATTCACTGACTCCATTTACAATTTCACTTCCAGATTTCATTAACAGGGCCGTGACATCTAGGAACGGGACTGATACAGATGGCAGCTCAGTTACAGAGTTCAGCTGATACTGAGTGTATGTTAAGCATGGAAAACAGATTACTATGAGCTCCAATCTATCTCATGTGGTACGTTTTGGAAACCCTATCTGTTTACTGCAGGTAACCTTTTATAGTTCTATTTATTCTGCCTAGTTTCAAACCAGATAGCAATTTTCCATAGTGGAGAATTTATAGTGCCATTTGCAATGTGCGTTTATAAAATACTTACTTCCGTGAAATATTAAGACAAGATTTTGGCAATCTAAGGGTTCCCTTTTTGCTAAAGAAGGAAAAAAAAAAAAAAGCAAGCATATAAAATCCGCTATTTCCCTCCTGACAAATATCCTCTTCTGAGCAAAAGAAACGGCTCACCCCACATCGCACACCTGCATAGGTCTCAAACACCAGTGGCTGTGGAGCTCACAGACAAATAAAGAAGTTTCCAGCTAGAGGGGCCAGTCACACTTGGCTCCAAAATCCTGCTGACCTCTGCCTGAGATGGGACACGGTGTCCTGCAAATCCATTTTTATCTCAAGCTCGTTGCATTTGGCACAGGCTGTTCTTCAGGAAGGATGAGGCTCAAAATGCAATTTTTCATTTTCCTTAAGTAGGTAGGCCAAATATCAGATCTGAAGTTAGTTTTCAAACCCCAGAAAGTCTGAAGCTGTTCAGAGGCAGAATTTCATGTCAGCTCGCTGTCAGGGTGAGGGATGGTCCTAAAATTCAGAGCACCTTTCAGTTTGAGAGCTTTGCTTTGGACAACTTTCCCTTGGTATTTGTGTGGATGTCAGTGAAGGAGCAGCAGGAAGCAGTGACATTCTCCCTAAGCAGCTCTTGACTCTAATTTAGAGACTACCAAGAAATTGGAAGGGCCACCTCTGAATTAAAATGGCATTCTGCAAAAGTAAATAGTCACAGCCTATAAAGCACTCATAACCACCTATTCCATGCAAATAAACAGACTTAACTTAGCCTTAAGGGAGGAGAGTGAGAAATAAGCAGGGTAAAAACCAGGCATAACATCTCATGCAAGCAAAGAAAGGTGTCACTTAATGGGTTGATGCAACTGCTCTGCAAAGCTGTGCTGCTGAAGAAGTGTGCAATGTGCAACAGGGTTTCTTCCCCCCTTGCTTTTGCTTTTCCAGCTCAATCGGTGAAGTTTTCAGAGCCTTCTCACAGAGCCCTCTCTAGGAATGCACCTCTCCTGGTCAAGTGCTGGAGCAAAGCCTGAAAGCACGTAGACAACCAGGGCTCTCCAGGCAGCTGCCAGAAGTTTCAATGAGAAATTCTTAATTTTCACATCAGACCACAAACTTCATTTTTACAGCAGCCCAGCTTCCAAAACCCTGTGAACATACAGCGGACCCTTTGTCAAATGCTCTACACTTTTTTTTCTTTCTTGAAGCCAGTGTAGCTTCACTGTCTCCTACTTTGCCATCAACAGGATCTTCTGAACCTCAAATTTGTGCTGTTCTTACAGCCAAAAGATCACGCAGTGGAAAGCAGTGTTAAGACAGTTCTCCAGCAGGTGCAGAGATAACCACTTTCCAGACTGACACTTGTAATGGCATTCCAGAAACAGCTCTGGGTTGTCTCAAACTTGCTGAGCCAAACCCCTTCCTTCTACATTTCAACTAACTCTGTACATTTAAGCCACTACTTCAGTCTCCCTACATAATTGCATGCAGTCTTTATTGTATAAAAAATGCAGTAATTCTTTATTATGATTACTTAAAGCAATTTAAAGATGATCACACACAAACTATAGAATTAATATTGGCAAAATATCTATACAGAAGCTAAAGCCAAAAAAGGGGGAAAACCCTCTCTAGGTGAAACTTGGAAGATTTGCTCCAGAAAAAAAAAAAAAAAAAAAAAACCCACAATACATTGTCCAGTTTAACTTAAGACAATATGAAAAGTCTTCCTTTCTGCTTTGTTTAAAAATCAAAAAAACGTGGTGCTCTTCATAAAGAAAACCTCCTTCTCTGAGTACCTTCTCTTACGTGTGCCATTACTGATGGCAACAGACTGCAGTACAGAGGTTTTCCAAGAAATTCCCCTAAAGTTGCAAGAAGTACCTTTCTGTAATATAATTAAATTCAATTATGCAAAAAGGATTTTTAAAACTTGATAAAGATACATTAAAAATGCAGCAACTGTACCAGAAACAGCTTGGAAATGAGGACTTGCACACACCAATTTAAGCAGGGCTTTAAAAAGCTAACTGTAGGCACCCCTTTTTTATTCCTGCTTCTGTAATTTTGGTTGAGATGAATGGATCTGCAAGGATTTTTTTTTTTTTTTTCCATCTAGCACACAGCTGGAGATAGTGGAATGTTTTTTGCTATTCTTTGTAAATGTCTCGTGAAAAGCACACTAAGGAGCTACTTCAGCCTGGTGCTCAGGTCGGTGGTCAATGCCAGCTCCCCTCGGCACAGCCTGGAAGCAGCACTTTAAAGTAAAGCATGTGCCCTGTGGAGCAGGGGCCCAAAAATATGACAGATGCACCCCAAAGTCACGAAGAACAGGAGTTTGCTCCAAGTTTAGAAGTTCAAGTGAAAGCATCCAGCTCTAAGCTTGTCATCAGGGCTCTCTCTGTAGGAGGTGGAGAGAAATAGTTACTCTTAGGTTGTGAATGATCTCTTGCTGTGGTAGGCATCTACAACAGAGCAAATCAGTCCTGAGCTCCAAGTGCCCATCTCCTACCACTGACTAGAAGAAACAAGCGACTGGCTTAGACAGTGGCATCTACTTCATTGACACTTAAAATGACACAAGATGCATCTCATCCATTAGAAAATTTCTAAAGAAGCTTTACTCATGCCCTGGGAGTGGAGATATTACAAGTCTACAGATTCCCCCCCCCCCCCCCCCCCCCCCCCCCCCCCCTACCCCCCCCCTCACA
>JANHGN010013585.1:235390-283135 GCA_024605025.1 Megaceryle maxima | reverse complement strand
TTAACTCCTGCATGATCATCAGTTTTCAGACAGAAAAGAGATGAAACAGGAGAGTCAACACAGTGGTTTGTCAAGACAGAGAAAGGTATGTCCAGAAAGAAAAAGCTCATCTCTGGGCTGCAGGGAAGCACTGTCCCAGAGCTTTGCCATTCAGCAGGACATGGGGTGCCTTTGATGTGGTTTGAAGCTTTGAGGCAGACCAGCAATGAAGGCAGCTAGAGAGCTGACCTGCTGGCTTGGCACTGATGCAGAGCAGGGAGCACATGTTGCCTCTCTGCTGCTGATGGAGCTCCTGAGTGCAATAATCTCCAGGACATGAGTGATGAAGAACAGCTTGGGATAGTAGTATTTGCTACTAGCCTAGCTAGTTTCCTGAGAAAAATATCTTATCAGACTCAGATATTTTGGTTCTTTGTGACTCTGGTGTATTTTTGTCCCCAAATGTCCCTTATGACTCTAGGATAGCGGGGGGGAAAAGAGATGACTCTACCAGCACACACCAAGGACTCCACTTATACCCTTAATTATTGCCTACTTTGACTTGCTCTTCAGGGGCATCAACTTCCCTGTACTGAATATAGGCTAGCCAGAGGAGGGTTTTCTCCTTAAAATTAAGTGCCTACATCCATGCATGTGAATTTGGGACAAACATATTCCCAGGGCTACCTGTGAAAATAAAACCTTCAGTGGTCTTGATATGCTGAGATCCTGCAAAAATGCAAAAACTGGCACCATGAGGAAGTCCATTAGAAAAAAAAAAGGGGGAAAAAAAAAAAAAAAGAAGCCAATATGTATTTTACACTGAAATATATGAAATAACTTAAAGCTGTTCCCAATGACAAGCATGTGAAACAAACTGGGTTTTTTTGGCTATACATCATCCATCTGGTGCTCTCCTTTCGGCAGGGATTCCACATAAAAGTGGTATGTGGTTAGGAAATTAAAGATCAAATCAAAATGCGTACGTGGAAAGGAGAGGTGTAAAGGTCAGGGGCCACACTCACCACATCGCTTCTTGTTTTCTGAGCTCTTCATTTTGCAGTCAGTACATTCCTGAAGCCTAACAGGGAATCTGGCACGAAGCTCTACACAATACATTTTCATTACAATTACCCAGAAAAATAGAAATGCTGCATTCCCAGTGCCAGAGAGCACCTATCATTTCCACTGAAGTCAGTAGAAGCTTTGGGTATTACTTTGAATCCCTGAGAGTGGTCTTTTAAAATATGTTTCGTTTCAATTGTTTCAAAACTCGAAGAGCTAACTGAAAACAGGATAAAATGAAGTTGAATAAATGGCACTGTACATTGTGCAAAAAAAGGTAATAACAGGTATTGGCTAAGGTGCTACTTTCCAGACAGCATCTCCTCTTGCCTCAAGAGTTCCAACTGGCAATTACAATTGTTTTCAGCTCTGTCCCTTATTTTCCTTTAAGTAATGACACATCTATATATAACGTAACAAATACAACGCAATCCAAGGTAACCCTGTAGAAATAAAACTGTGTTTTGGATCAGATCCTTGTTATTATCTGGATGGTGAACAGTTGATCCGTATTTACTGCACTTGGACTGAAGTGCACCAGATGAGTAAGTATCCTCAGTTGGGCAGTTAGCAGATCTTTACTTATAATTTATAAATAAAGACTATGTTCCCAGGAACCACGGCTCAGTGCAGCCTACTAACCATCGCCCTTGTGTCACTCCACTCAAATAACCTTCTTGCCTTTTCTGCGTGGCTGTGGTTGAGTTCTTAACAGGGTTACCCTGCCTTATACCTCACAGGCATGTGGTGTGGCACTCATTTGTTATTCTGAAATGAAGGAGAAAATTGTTTTTGCAGACACTGGAAAATATCAGAGATATATCAACTCTGTTTGGGATGTCCCAGGAAAAAGACCCAGCTCCCATAGAGAAAGGAAAAAAAAAATACCAATAAAAAAAATTTACAAGAACTGAGAAGTTTGTATTTACACTACTCAGCCTTGTAAAATAACGGGAATCTTTCCCAATTCAGGAAATTTAACCCCAGTTTGCTTCTAGGGTAACATTCTTGAAGGGAAAGGAAGGCTTTCCAGCTCCTCATGTCCGGTCTTCTGTTTCCACAGACATATTGTGCAACTCATCCATGCTGTTGATCCTCTTAACACTCTGAGTCATGACATTTGCTTGGACCATTACAATAAAACCTCATTCATTTCTGGTGGATAGAAATCTCTGCTTTTCATGCATGAGGACAGACAACAGAGTAATGAAAACAGGCCCAGGAGCAAAACACTTGTGAGTTCTTCGGGGCAACATGGTGAAAAGGCAGAGAAGTGCACTAGAAGTGAAAGAATGGGCTACCAAACGGGTGTAAATAAAATTGTGCTGCAAGGCTATTTTTTCATTGCCATGAACGTGTAAAGAGGCCTCAGTATTGATGAGAAACAAGCCCTGAGGCAGAGAAGACAGATGTTGGCTCATAGCCCACAGATAAATTAATGGCAGATAGCGGAGCCTGTGATGTACCCCAACAGTGCAACTCAACTGATTATAACCCTAAGAATTTGATCCCAAAGGCAGCAGCCCTTTACACCACTTGGACAATGTCTGGGTGGAGAATAAAGCTTCAGAGGACAACAGTATCTGCTTCAATCTCCTGCCAAGGCAGCCGGGATAACCTACAAGCCACTCAACTTGAAAGCATCCTTGCAATAGCATCCTGACAATCGTCTCTGGATATGAAGAACACCTTGTGTTTTAGCTCCTCAGAAAAGTTTTGAGATAACTTATTTATGCTTTAACTCTCTAAGAATGATCCTGCAGCATATACTCATGCTGAGGAGAAATTAATAGCCCTTCAGGTGAACTGGAGGTAGCCTTGAATTCTGGAAAGATGGGCTGATCATGACTTTTAAAAATAATCCAGCCTGGTCAATTGTATACAGTCATATGCAAGAGTTTCCTATTTTTACTCTTTTATTAAGAAAGAGACAGTGAAACCAGGTAACAAACATTACCGACTGAGGAGATGCAACATTTTATCACCTCTCCCACCAAAGGCATTTAGAGAACTTTCCCTGCACAGAAAATTAGTGTGAGACCTCTCCTCACCATTCACTTTAATTGTGAATCTCAGCATCTGCACTGCAAACAAATGTTGGTTTGGTTTTTTTATTTTTCCAGGGGTTCGTAACTCAAGTTTAACAGATTGCTCTAGTCTGACACATGGTTTCAACTTGGGAGCAAGGGTTTCTTTTATAAGCGGCTTTTTCTTTTCTTTTAAATGGTGATTTCTTTTTGGTTTTGCTTGTAATATATGTAAAATGATTTGGGATGCTTTTTGCACTTGTGTACAGTAACTCAAAAGCGGCTTTCATTGGAACAGTGGAATTTGGCAAGCGAACAGTCAATATTGCCCTCTAATTGCTTTTAGTGTCTTTGCAAAAATAAAAATGTCATTTAAAATGGCTGAGATATTTCAATTTGAAAAGTGGCTACTGAACAGGCACAATAATGGCATGGATTTTTACTTTGCCTATGTAATACACATATTCAGCATAATGTGATCCCTAAAATATACATCTCCAGATCAGGCCTGTACTAATCATTGATTTTATTTTATTTTTTTTAATTTTTTGTTCCACTTCAGTGGCTGAAATAGAAAAAGGGAATCTGTTTGCGTTGATGCAAAACATTTTTCCTTCCTTCCAGACAAATCCCAAACATTTTCATATAAGGGTAAGAGAAGGTTCCTTCTGACCCAAAATATAATGTACCATCTCCATTTGCGGGTCTGGGAAAAAAAAAAAACAAACCAAACAAAAACAACAAAACCCACTAAGAGAAAAAAATACATTAAAAAAAGACTGCATTACATACTCAGTACAAAAAGAGATGAGGAATGATCACATCCTTCCCCTTCCTGTCCACGTCACATATCACAGTCTGGGGACATATACCTCACAGTTTAAATCCCTCTTTCTTTACCAACCGTAAACATATGTTGACTTAGGAATGCCTTATAATATTGGGCTACCAGGTACCTTAGGAGGATGCAGTTCCTTGGTAGTCACTCTCATAGTCTTCTTATGGCAAGTAGAGGCCATTAGCTAAAGTCTTTATTTAAAAGATGGACTTCTGAGTTTGCACCCACAATCTAAAGATGGACCACAGTACATGCCATTCCTCCACTCTGGGTTATAGTCATGTTGACTCTTTCTGCAGGCCAATAAATATTTAACAAAACCTTGTTAAATACCTTCACCAGCTCTGACAACTCAGCCTTGTACGCAGGAGTATGTGGTTACCTGCCCATGAGAGCAGGTATAGGACAGAAAGGAGATGGGAGTACAGATACCCCCCAGGTAGAGGGAAGTGGGGATCTCTCACCTCCCAGGTGACTGCTCTCACAGAGGGGTAAGAGAAAGCAGGAAGCACTACCTCCTTTCTCTGACGATGCTTTGGGTGGCCTTGAACAAGTCCAGGCTTTGCCAGTGAGTGAGATCTGCCAGGTTGTGTGGACCATCTGTGGTCCTACATATTAACTGGAGCTTAAATACCCACTGGTGATTGGACCAGTAGATACCACAAGCCTCCCTGCAGCACAATGTGGCTTTACGGTGCTTTGAACCTCTCAAATGACCACACCAGCTTCTTCTCTTCATCATGAGGCAAGTTTTAAGATTGTGGGGTTGTTATAAATAAATTGTTTGCTTTCATTTGCCATGTATTGTTTTTAACAGGCAAATTGGCACGGCACTTTTGTCCTTTTCTGCTACACTTGTGAAGATCAAAGCTTTTCTTTATGGTTGGGTTGTTGTTTTTTTTCCAAGAAGCTAGGGATGAGTCTATGTTCATGTGACTCCAGAGCCTGAGGCTTTAGAAATCATCACAGGAATCTCACTAAACATCATGTGTTGACAGCGGTGCGAATAGCGAACATTCATTTGTCTAGTGAAATTGTGTATTAATTCAAGACCATCCAGAACCACGGCCATATTTCTCTAAAAGGCAACAAGTCAGGGCAGACTGGCTGGGAGACGGGGCTGAACAAACAACGGGCGTTGTGCAGACCTTTGCAAACCACTACTGGTGCGCTTCAGCACGAGGAGTCCTTGCTGTACCTCTCCCATCCACCCCCCCGCCGTGCCCGAACAGATCTGCCACAGTCACTAAGGAGCTTTTAAAAGGTGGCACGAAGTTAGGCCATTCTAGGTCTTTTTCTGACAGGTAATCCTCAGCTCCATCTACCCAGATGGAGTTAATTTGGCTGAACTGTGCTGACCTGGGTGAAGGGTTTTCAAATATAAATGGTACAAATGCAACTTTCTCTGCCAACAAAGTCATCCTGTGTTACGATTCCCACCATCTCTCCCCCAAGCCTGCCTTATAAGGAGAGCATTCTTCTACTGGGATTCATTCTGTCATTAATCTACGTCTTCTTTCAACAATAACAGAAATATGGAATGAGATTAGCAGAACGTATGGCCTGGTGTAGACTAGAGAACACTTCTCTTTAATAGGGATTTAAATTTGACATCAGTTAAATGTCTTGTGCCATCATGTTTCAGCTCTGTTATGTGGATTCTGGACCACACTACCTACTTGGACGTGAACGCACAGTGCTGATTTAAGGCTTCTCCCCTGGCTATTCAGAGGAACTGGAATCCCATACCCTGCTCCAGTGCTCACTCACTTGGCCAGGGTAGTGGTATGGGCTGGTGGAAGTTCTTTCCAAGAGGGATGAGCAACTGCTCTTCAGTTTAGCTATGCTGTCTGCCTGAGTGAGCTGGGAGAGAAACAGGCAGGAAAGGAAAAGGGCTGTGCGGGAGACCCTCAGTCCACCTGGGCTTCTTGTCTCCATGATGCTTCCAGGAAACAGGAATATTCACTTGAGTTCCCTTGCTGCGAGAGGAAAACGGGGCCAATGGAGCTAATGTTTCTTATCCCCAAAAGTGGCCGTTCTAATTTTCCATCACCTATGATTTACCCTATGAATCCAACAGCAGGAGGAACAGCCTCCGTCCAGCAGTGTTCACACAAGACCTGAAGCTGTGAAGTGGAAAGCTCCTCCGCCCTCCTCACGCTAAAACTAACACAAATCTCAAACCTCTACTGTAAGGCTTGCTTCTGGATACCAGAACTATTCCTACTGACTCTGAGATAGAGCACACTATGTTTTGGCTGATGTGCTTATCTCTAAAGAAATCACTCTTGAGTAGTGGGAAACTAAATGCAGATTTAAAAATAATAACCTCCTCCCTAGTGAGAAGCATACATGTTAATTTTCACTCCTAAATAGCTGCCTAATATTGTTGATCAAATCTTTGATTAAAATAACATTAGCAGCTGAGACAGGGAAGGGAACAAGCAAGTTTGGTTCAGACAGTTATAATAATTTGGATTTCTAAGTGCTTTGTGATAATACAGCACTCTGAAGAGCTAATATTTGTTCACTAAGAGCATGCAACATGATTCTTTTATTTCCTGCCTCTCTCTCTCTCTCATGCAGTGATTGCTAGATACCAGGACATGTTTTCATTGTTTCTCAATAATACTGAGAAGGTACCTAGAGTTTTCACATTTTCATTGTGTGCTTCATAAAGTAAGATTCTCCTCTTTCAGAGAAAGTCTCTTTTCTCTTTCAGAGAAAGTGATCACTGAACAGACAAAGGGAAAAAAAAATCAGGGAAAAAAAAAATGCTAGCAAGAAAATAAAAGTCCTTAAAAATGCTAAATCATCTTCCAGTTATTTATAATATCCACTGCAGTAATGTCTAGCAGCTATTAGGCTAGGAGCTATGTATTCACAGAGCAACAGATATTCCCTGTTCTGAAGAATTTATATTACAAAAAGTAAAATGGGAGAGAAAACAGAAAGAGGAAATTACCTGCCTAGCTTGGTGGCAGGGCTGGGAATTCACCGGCTCACTTAGGAGCTGATTCCTAGTCCAAGCTGCTGGGCCACAGAGTGTAATTCAGCAACAATCACAATGTCTTAGTCTCGCCACACTAGAGGAGAAGGTGTCTGCATGGCAAACATCCATAGCCAATATATGGAGATGTAAGATGAATGACAGAAGGGAAAGAGCATAACAGGATTTTTTTTATATAAACATCTCCTTATAAGATGCACCAAAAGCTGTGTGGGAGGAACAGAATTTGATGGAGGGCTTGGAAGGAAGAAGGGACAGGGCTTTGCTGACAAACTTGGGAGAAGATAAACTAGGCATGAGAGATAATGGGCAAACATCTTATCCTTTGGCCTGTATTTCCTCTTAGATAGAAAGGGCAGGACCTTCCACTGAGCCTTTCTTACACTGTCGAATCCCTCATTCTTACCTTAAACTGGGAAGGACCCCTCT
Organism: Megaceryle maxima; assembly: GCA_024605025.1. Lineage (NCBI taxonomy): Eukaryota > Metazoa > Chordata > Aves > Coraciiformes > Cerylidae > Megaceryle > Megaceryle maxima. The sequence continues at coordinate 275,787 of JANHGN010013585.1, read as the reverse complement.
TGCAACACATTTTTTTCAGCCCTAGTGATCCTCTTTTCTTTACTGGCTTTGACAAGAAGAGCTTTGTTCAAAAGCAGCTAAAAAGATTCAAGGCCAGGCGTTACATAGTCAAAGACCAATGCACACAGGCCAATCAGAGGCAGGACACCTGAACTTTTCTGCCAACCTTTGTAAGCTCTTTATTCCCTCCTCCCCTCACAGCCAGCTTTCAGGCCACATCCACTTTAAGTTCTCAGCCACAAAAAGCTACTGGAGCTGGGTTTCCACAAAATGCTTGGGCAGCTCTCTCAAAAGATCTCTCTAAAGTGCCTTGGACCGGGCATCCAAGATTGAATGTCCCAGGTCATACCTCCTGATTTGGGTGACTTCCCCAGTTTTTCACCCCACCTTTGTTCATTAGCATTGCTTCCTCTAGACTGAAGAGCATTTCTCAGTCCACAGATGGCCAAGGGGAACATTACAGCCCCACAAATACCACTGTGAAAAACTGACCATGTTGGTCCAGTGTCCCTCAGCAGCTGGTAATCTAACCCAATTCACTCAAAGAAACTTCCCACTTTTTAATAATAAAGCTGCCATGGTACCAGGGAATGCTTTAGATTTCTAAATATACCACACTGCAGGTCTGGGTGGAGTCAGATGAAAAGACAGGGCCATGTCAAGTGCTCTAAGAAGAAACTGTCTTAGCAAGAATAAAAAAATACTACATCTCAGAGGGGAAGACCATAAAAAAAAACCAAGACAGAACAGCCTGAGGCTTTAACATGGCCCTGACTTGCATTAAATCTATACATTGATATTGTATACCTACAGAATACATGTATATAAATTCTTGCTGCTACTTTCCCAGTTCTGTAATTCAGTGTTGTATTTTGGGGATAATCCTGAGCTGCTGACGTCTGAAGACTCCTAGAACTGAGTGATGCCAGGCCACCGACAGACAAGAGATACAGAGCCAATCTGTGTGCCTGTCACAGTGGCCAACTGTCCAGACATCCCGCAGCCAGCCAGTTCAGCAGTTGAGTGCACTGCCAGATACCTGCAAATCCCAGGCATACAGACAAAAAGGATGATAAGATGACAGAGAACTTGCAAAAGAAATGCTTTAGCACTAAAAATGACAGAATTTGCAGGTGTGAGATGATAACCCTTGAGCTCTGTACTTCCAGGAGCAACTGATCCATGGAGGTAAAATCCACATGGCTTCAAAATGACTATCTGAGGGAAAGCTGGAAAAGTATCTCAAGCTCTTCTACTATTCCCACGGAGCTGGAAATTCTGTTCCAAATGACGTTAGCAGATAAGGGACTCATAAGAACAGCAACCGTCACTGGGCAACCCCCTCCACCCATATGAAATTCAGTGGCAGCTCTGAAAAATGAGGTGATAATTACAGCCTGAAGACCAAACACAGAACAACCCTCTTGGAAAACAGTCCATCTACCTGCCTTCTCGCTCGTGCTACATGCTACTATTTACACTGGTAGCTAAATTCCTTGAGCTCTTAGAGTAACTGGTTGTCTGCTGAATTTTAATGGCATTCAAGAGGCAACCACGATCTCAGAGAAGTGCATTCTGCAGGAACGTTTCACTTTCCACTTTTGAAGTCCACGGTAATATTCCTATTGTATGAAGTGTGTAATTTTCTTCTCCACAGCAACGAGTAAAAATGTTCCTCTAAATCCAGTCCTTTTTAATTGCTGAAGGCTGTAACAAATGCAACATGCCATGGTCTAGTCCTGCATTTATATCGCGTGTCTACACCCCTGGGCATTCAGAGAGATTTCTTCTTCTTATATAAATATATATATACACAGACACGTGCATTACACACACATGTATTTATAAATACCTTCAGGCATAGGATCGTATTTATGATATGAAGTGATTGCTTTTCTTTTTACACCCAGCTCATGAATAATTTTGGAAAGATTGAGGTATTTTCTCCTGCATTACGAGTCTTAATTGTTTGGCCTCCTCATTTATCTCTGGCTCTGATTTGCAATTTATTGCCTTCATGTTGTTTTCAGATATCTAACATTTCTTTTGTCCCTTGCCCATAACAATTTCTCTCCCACTGATTATTTATCTCTGTAATTTAAAGCTATATTATTTAATGCTACCAGCTATCAAGTGTTTGGGGATGCCATTTGTATGAAAGATGCTGCATGAAACAGAACTGTATTATCCTCTGACTCCAAGTTCTTCATACATACAGTCCATACCATTTCCACAATCGTAGCACGACCATCTGTTCCGTATCAATATATTGTTTGTTTTTTTCAGGATATCAAACTGTACATGCTTTGAAATATATAGAAACAGAAGTACTTTTTTTTTTCTTTTTTTTTTTTTTCTTCTGCTGAAATGTTTGATCTTTAGTGTCTTAAGCTAAAAGGAAGCAGAAAAAGCTTTTGCTCAAGTAGCAACAGTGACCTCTAGTGTGTTTTTAAAACTTCTTCCATTGAATTTACACCCATTGTTCCTTTAACCTTTAGGGCATTATTTAAGAACAATTTTCCGGATAGTATTTGGACTAATTTTCTTATTGACTCTAGACTGTACCAGAACGTGATTCTTGGGTGATCTTCTTTTATCCTCGTAATCTATGGTAAAGTAATTGTGTCTTCATTAATGACTGTAATTATCATATATAAAGTTGTCATTTAAATGAGCAATCCTCTCTCTCGCACACACATACAGACACACTCAAATTGAGCTTTATTTGTAGCAGGAATTGAAATTTGGCTAAATATCCTATTTAGCTTCAAGCAGTAAACATCAGGAGCACAGATTGCATTGGTTGACAGAGTTTGTCAGCCAAGACCACAGTTGGGTTCCCCTCCACCCCCTTCCCAGTTCTTTTTTTTTTTAAACCATACTAGTCTATACCACGCACAGATTGTCTTTCAAACGAGGAATGTTGCAAGAACACTCCATAGTGCATACAACTGTTAAACTGGCACTGCTGTCACTAAGCCTATGTCAGCACTTCCAATCTAAGCTGCTATTTTCAGGAGTTGAAAATTCAGTTACATGAGCTGTTGTGTGCTGGCACTTTATGCACGTGGCCCTTCAGGGAAGAAGGTTATTCTGAACTGCAGAAACACGCGTTGGCATTACGGGTGGGTTTTTGTGTGTGCGAGCGTCTGGCCATTAGCACGTTTTGGAGGCATGTTGAAAATTTTCAGACCTGATCACTGAGTCCCACCGAACTTTTCAAAAAGCAAATAAAAGACCAACTTACAACAGCTATTCTCCCGCTCTTTCTAGATGTCCAGGTCAGCCTTTTCTTCTAATAACATGTTTCTCTAAGCAGGTTTGGTTTTCAAAAAGAGAGTGAATTGTTGATGAAGCCGGTTAAGTGCAGCAATCATTAGATTAAACTCCTTGCAGGTTAAAGAGAACAGAACTGGGGATACCTGCAGACTGCTTGGGTACTAGTGAACAAAACTACAGACTCAAAGAGTAGCTGAACACATTGATGTGCTAACAGAAACCTATATTCTGCACCCTAAATTGGGTTGGTCGCATGGGTACCAATATTTTAAAGCTTGACCCTCGTTTTATTTATGCTTTCACATTCTCATGGAAACACCTTCTTCCCAAGGCTTTGTCTGAGCCCTAGTTCAGCCTGAATTCAGGCTTAACCTTAAGCAAGAAATCTCAGTGCAACAATTTACATGCCTAATGGGGGATGCATCAACGGGCTTGCATTGGCTCCTATTTTACATCACCACTGAAAGAGCATCTCCCGCATCTTTGCTTCAGATCCCTGCGATCTACCATATCTATAAGATGTGTTTTTTAAAGAAGAGATGACAACAAACCAGGACTCCATCTTTCAGTCATGGTGCTGAACTTCCAATTTTCCTTCCCACAAATGTGGGAATAGGGGATGGTGATGGCCTTAATTTGATTCCTCTGGCTTTTCTCAAATAGCGACAGCATCCCAGTGTAATTTTTTATTTTAATTTAAGGGTATCTGGATTCACTCAAGGCGAGGGAGGAAAAGCTCTGCTCACGTATTTAGATGAACAAGTGAGTTTAAGAAATTTGGGGGGAAAAAAAAAAAGATGCAAAAAGATGCAAAGGAATGATAATGTGTAGAGCTTCAGCACTGCTGTGGAAAAGAAAAGTCAGGTTTCTGCTTGGCTAATGGAAATGAAAGAGCACAGTAAGAAAAACAAGGAAGTTGCAGAGGTCCCAGGCAGGTCTCATGAAGGACTTGGACCTACATTCCTTTCACAACTTGACTTGAAAATCAGGATTTGGTATTGGAAAATGAAAATCGGTGGTTACAGCAGTGCAGAGCAGGTGATGAGAGGGGCACTGTACCTGCAGCCTCATAGCAGGGCAAGAGTGAAACGCTGCCCTGCTTCCAGGAGCTGGTGGGCATGCACCTGAAGCAGGCAAAACATTTGCTGAACTCTGGGAAATACAAGCAGGACATCACGGCTCTGGTGTATTTGGGGAAAGGGGGCCTGGTACACCCCGTATCAGTCTGAGCAACACTGCCTGACAAATGCTACTTTCTCCTAATAGCAAAAGCACAGCTCTGAGAGTTTTCAGAGCTTTTCTTCTTTTCCTCTTTACTCAGTCTATAAACACCATAAATTAGTAATCAAAAAGATACAGCCCTCTGAATGTTTTATGATGGTGAGAGCCAGAGTGAAATTTGCAGACCAAAGGCTCTAATACACACATATTTGTAAAGGTCTCCTTTGTTTAAGGAGAAGAATGAAAAGGCTGGAGGCTCGTCCCTCCCCTCACCTGCTCTTTGTGAGTTAATTACAATCTCAATAAGCCGCCTGTCTCAGAGTCTTTCTTTAGGGCACTTTCTTGCACAATACCACAGATCTACATCAATTATCTCTAAAATCTCTTTTATTACTTAGTTTTAAAACACCCACTTGGAAAAAAAAGTTATGCCGCAGCCCCAAGTAACTTGAAAAGCTGCTGGAGCACAAACTGAGCCTACAGTTCTTGAGTCTTCTTTCTTTTTGCTCGTCTGTCAGAGTCAGCATATATATATTTAGATGCATGTATAAGTATCGTACACATCTATGTAAGATATACATAAGGCCTCTGGCAGCAATAGAGTGGAGGGAGTCCACGCTGCACATTAATAACTGTGTGTCCGGCCTTTATTTCCCCAAAATTAGAAGTCTGGAGCAACTGCTGAGACTTTGCTGAGAGCAAAGGCTCTCTGCAGCCGTACACCAAATCCTGAAATATGACCTACTGGTTTGTGCTCTCTGCAGATCACAACCTCCCTCTCTGTGCAGAGACCTGTGGGTTTCAGATGGACTGAATTGAGCTCATAGTTTCAGGCCATTTCCAGCTAAAGGACTGCTCTGCTTCAGCCTGAGGTCCCTCAGCCTGGTAGCTGCCCCTGGAATGCCTCATTAACAGAAACCCAGAGAAAAGATGAGGCCAGGGAAGCATAATCCTTTCCCGGTTACGCTGTCATGCTTCCTAAAATCAATGGCTCCAGGATTTCCCGACCTGGAGGTTCCACCTACTTCATTAATAACCACCACTGAACCTCTTCTAATAAAGTTATCTCGTCCCATTATTTTATTTCTTTTGAATTGATTTATTATTCAGGTCTCCTCAGCATCCTGTGTTGCTGAGTAGCACAATTTCATTATGTGCTGTGTGAAAAAGCACTTCCCTTTTGTCTTGTTTTTGTGTTTTGTTTTGTTTGTTTGTTTGGGATTTTTTTTTGTTTTGTTTTGTTTTAAAAAACTCCCTCCTTTGACCATTTCTAGGTGCCTTCCTGGCTTTGTATTTCTTTCTTTCCACCTTGAGCAAGCCACAGGGCTCCATGGGTCCAAAAAAGCCTGCATGCAGCAGTCGGACAGAAGAAACCTGGAGTCTTCCCCAACACAAAATACAGAAAGTGCTGGTGTGGGAGAGATGCTCTAACCACAAGGCACAGGTACCTCAATCCCTGCCAGCTTCCACAGTTATGACAGGACCCTGACTTGGGAAAACTTCCATCATATCCCTGTGCACAAGAGCCTCGCAGCAGCTACAGAGGGCAATAGCACTGACCTACCACAGCCCCACTTACACAAATGCATGAGCTTTGTGGAAAGGAGGAAAAAATGAAACAGAGAAGAGGAAAGTAAAATAAAAAGCAGCCTAACTTGAGCAGATGTTTGAGCCTTGGTTCACAAAGAGTTGAAGAGGTGCTGCCCTAGCTTAGAAGAAATAAAGTGACCATTCCTGAGCTCAGGTCCACAAGCACAAACACCAGCTTTATGTCAAAATACTGGCAAATGCAGATGCACATTACAGGTTAAGTACCAGTGTTTGTGAGGGTGCTGAGCAAAGCCATTCTCTCAGATATACATGTGCAGAGAAGAGAAGCACCCTCTCTGCTAAGCACATGCAAGTCCACTGCAGAGGGAGTGATGCTTTTCCCAAGAATCTGAGAAGGTCTGGCAATGATGGCATCTGACCTGGGAGAACTTCTCCAAAACATCAGTCTTCTCACACTTCTTAAAGGTGGGGTGAAGTTTACAACCTTTAGTTCTTTTTTTTTTTTTTTTTTAAAGGACTGTCTTACTCATTTATTATTTTTGAGGTTTAATTCTTTCTCCAAAAAAAGGGAAGAATTGGAAATGGGGTGGGGTGGGGAGGTTCAGCATTTCCATGAAAAAGGAATAATGGCAGAACAGGAAGCCTCCCTGATTATAAACTAAACACTGATGTATTAAAGACCTACTGTCTGATTTTTCCTTGTTCCCCACACCAACAGATAATTTGTTCCCATCCCTCTGATTGCATTGCTTTTGCTCAAGCGTTGTGTGATTTTTCAGAAAACCAGACTTCAGTCACTTTCCAAGTGAGAAGGAATCATACTGGCTGCAAAGGTATCAATATTTCATCAGGTCTTTGTTCAGCACTGGTTTTAGCTTTTCTTAATGGTACACTTTACCAGGCAGCTTTTTCATACATCATTAAACAGCAGCTATAGCACTTGTGCCCTGTTTCTGATTTACCGTAGATAGTAATGTTTAAGATCACATTAAACACCACACATGCTCTCAGCTATTTGAGCAACATCAGAGTAATGAACAGTCAATAGTCTTACTAAATTAGTACCCTTTGGAGCTCTCATTACTGAATCAAATGAGTATCCTTGGTCCTCTGGTAAAGGCAATTCTAATGTGAAATAATGAATTTAGTGTCTAATCAAAACTTAGGGGTTCCTTTTCCCTTCTGACTTCCAAGAGTAAATGATATAAATTATGTAGACTAGATCTAATAATTCCAGCACCCAAGTCCAGCAAGACGCTGCTGAATAATCACCACTGACTGACTGGGACACCAAGGTCCAGCCACACACTCATAAAATCTGCAAGGGAGACAAAGGTAGAAGAGCCGTTCTGGGGTTACAGACATTCAAACAAGAAAATAAATAAGGCCTGAGTTCATTTCCCAGTTCTGCCAGAGGCTCCAGACAAAACACCACGTAACCTACTTGTACCTCCGCCTCCTCTCCTGCAATGTAAGAATATCATCGCTTCCTGATCCTAACCTGCTTTTTAAACTATCTGTGTAGTAACATGGGAAACTTTTTTCACACTGAGGGCCCAACACCACTAAATCCTCATCACTGATGTATAAAAGCGTTGGTATTATTAACTGCAAAAGTTCTCTTAACTAGAAGGAAATAGGAGGCAGCAACCAGGATAAAAAACACAATTAATCAGCAAATAATTTGCAGACCCTGGCCAAGATTTTCTAACCACAGGAGCCTGGCACTGACCTCCCGGAATTTAAACATGGAGCACATTTTCACAGTTGCTGATCCACCCACCAGTGGATTCCAAGTTGCTGGTACTTAAGTGTGCATGTGGATGCCCAACTTCACGTTCCTTTTTTATTTTTTTAAGTCACAATCCTTATATAGTTGTGAAGAGCTAAGCGTTTGCACCAATCTCCATAGAAACAACACAGGGCTCTGAAAGAACAATCCGTACCATATAATCTAGAAAGCAGATGCTTTAGGAAAACTGTGTCATTTGCCTATGGGACAATAACAGAGGTAATAGAATTTATGCTAAATTTAGAGGAAATTATGTTTTCTTTTCCTTGTCTTTCATTTGAAAAATGTATCACCTACCAATAACGTCATCAGCCTTTTAAAGCACTCGATGATTCCTTGCAAAGAAAGTGCTGTATAGTTTTAATGAGAATTTATGTTTCAGAAGAATAGCTTCGTGATGCAGCCTCAGTACTCTTTACAAGTCACTCTTCTTATTCTTAATACTATCATACTCTTAATCATGATGGCCCGGTCTTACAGAAATTAACAGCATGGCCTGAGGGTTGTACTTAAAGCAGGTGCCCAAGCAGCACCTGAACTTATCATAAAAAATAATTTTTAAGGTTTTGTGGGAAGCGTTTTCAGTGCCGGAGAAAGAATTAAAAAAAACTCTGGGTTAGTGAGTTAGATTCCTTTCAAAAATCCCCTTATTTACTTCCCACCCAGTCCCAGCAGATGACAAACAGGACAGGACTACAACCGGGCCCTCTGTGCTTAAAGCAAATCTCTCAAATATCAGACCTGAAAATAGCACAAAATATTTCGTTCATGCTCTGGGGGTTTCTGACAAAGCTTTAGGGCGAAGCTCATAAAATGCATCCTTCTAACAAAGGCTCTGGCTGCTGAAGTTTTCCTTTTATCTAATGCTTCCATGTCTCATGGCTACCTTTAATTGTTCGGTGTCATTAGGGCCACAGATACAGCCCTGCTTTGACCCTCATTATCACCCACCTCCCCCAGAGTTTTCAAAGGGAATTTTCATTGAGCTTGAGCACCTACAAACCTGGACTTCACTGCAAATCCCAGCCTGGTTGTTTGTTACTAACACAAGATGACCATCTACACTGTAAGAGCCTAAACATCTTCAGGTTTGCATTTCACCTACACTTTTTATGAGAAAGTCCAAAATTTTGGTTTTTGGAAGCCTTGCTAACTGCTTCACTCCCCACCTAGGCATAATGTCTGTCCCACCAGTTTTCGCTCCCTAAAAGTCATGTGTTTTCTCCAAGCCTATCTTAAAGGAGACTTGTTCTGTATGTACAGATATAAAGTCAGCCAGATGAATCACCATGCAGAGCTGCCCACCTCCCTTTCCAATAGTTAGAAATGCAGTTGGATATTTATTATTCTTCCCCCCCAAAAGGTTTAAATTTCCTTTTGCAAAATGCTTCTATATTTATACACATTTTAACTTCTCTGTCTCTTTCTGGAAAAGTCTCTTTTCTGCAGCAATTTAAAACCTCAGCATTTCCACATGAAACTGAAAACCAAGCATTTACCAAAACCAGTGACATTCTCCCCTGCCTTTTCCAAGGGGATGACCAATTCTGCATGCTTGTGCCTGGTAGGGTGGTGGTGGGGAGTTTTTAAGAGAAAACAAATCACTTCCTAACCAGCTTGGCTGGGCTGTTCAGCCAAAACCAACTGGTCTTTTACAGCAACTCCTCCTGAAGCCGTAGCTTATTAAGGGGCTGGTGATACTGACGCTTCCTGAGATGCCCATCAGCGTACAAATTTTCCCTTTGAACCAGAAGTGGTGCCAAAGGGAATGGCATCTGCAGATGTTTCTGCAGAACAGTGGGGCTTTGGAGGCACAATGCAACCACGCAGCTACACCGGTTGCAGACCCGGGCCAGGATTATTGCAGGACACCATGCACAGCCCAAGGTCTGGGACTGCTCTATTTCAGCTACAGCTGTGCTCAGAGACTCACAGTTGAAAACAACTATGTGCAGCAACAGGCTTTCACCCAAAGTGCTTTGAAGTCAAGGGAAAGATATTATTGATTACAGCAGGCTTTGGATGAAGCCAACGCGGAGGAAACAGAACTGATACTTATCATAAACAAGGAGGTTGTTTTTCTTTCCTGCCTTTGATTGATTTTGTCATTCACTTGTGATTCCTTACTGCTTTCCCCTGTACAAAAGCTTAGCTAGAGATCCTCAACGATAGCAAATGATCAGGAATCATGTTTGAATGAAGAGAATTAGTTTTATGTTTTCCATCAGCCCTTGCTTTGTTTGGGCTCTTAAACCAACAATTCCAGACCACTTCTCATGCCCAAATCCTGCAAAGACACGTACCTTCAACTTTACAGGCAGCTCTCTGTCAGTTGTGGGTTCAATAGGCATAGAAAATAGCTGTACAAGCCTTTACACGTTTGGGACCTTGAGTGCTCACAGTTCTATTAATAGCAATAATTAGCACAGACTAATCCATGAGGAGATATCAAGCTAAAGCTTTGGTTTAATTTCCTTTAACTGTAAAAACAAATAAAGAACAACAACAAAAATCCCTAAAAATATCCTTTATTTCCTGAAGGTCTCATTCTTTTTTTTTTCAGGGATCTCCCAGAACCACTTGCACTCTCCGAAGGCTACAGCTCCTGGCATGCAGTACAACTATTTTGAATCCTCTTGGCTTATGCAGGCATGCAATTCATTGGAGAAAACGAAGAGGTTTCCTAACCTTCGCTGATAGGAAGGTTCCAGTTTCCTTCATCCTAACACATAAATCCATATTTGCTCTTCATCTGACAAGCCTGTGAAGGGCTTATATATCCTTACAGGATTATCCAAGGTTCTACATATTTCTCATCCTGCTTAGCAATCCCAATTGTACACAATGCTCCAAGTTTCAGATCCATCAAGCTGTCATTCCTGGTATCCGCATGTAGAGAGGTTTTGGCTCAAGTCTGAAGTTTACGAGCAAGATTAAATCAGTGCTAACATCAGGTTCACATTTAATTCTTTAGAATAGCTGTGTTCTTACAAGCTTTTGACCTCAGCAAGATGAGAACTCTGGGAGATGAGCTCCTCTCATGAGGTTTCTGAGGTCTGTAATGGTAGAAATCTCCCAAGACACATCCTGATGAGTTATCCTGTCTTACAAATACATGACAGAGCACAGAGGATTCTGGTTATCTCAATGAAAGCTGGAGGAATACACATGTACAAACCTAAAACTCCTACCCCACAAATGCAGCCAAGTCATGAATTTGGGAGAAGTGGGGGGTGTGGGGTGTCAGACACATTCCCAGTTCCAAGGTACCAACACCTTTCTGGAGAGCATGATGTATTAGCACGCTTTTTCTGCATCGACTATGAGAGGTTGTATGAGATTCAATATTGCTTTTTATATTTGGTTGTAAAATGTGGTTCTAAACTTTAATAAAAAGCAAAAAAAAAAAAAGGTATTTCTGAGCCAAATTCATCCAAAGTCTCAGACAGATATCTGTGAGGTTACTGCAAATACTTTACAGCAATATTCATTCATTCATTCATTCATTCACTTGAGTTTTAAAGGAATTGGATTTAATGATGTTTTCACCTTTTCTGTATTTTCCTCCTGTCAGTGTCCTAGAGAAGAAGCTTGCTGGCAACAGTGTTTGCAGAATGAAAGTACTAAAGAACTGTCTTGGAAAGTGTTTTAAGCATGTTTGCTATGAATATTCAAACTAAATGCTTGCTCCTAAATGCTCCTGTTTATCCAGTCAAAGAGAAGTGACGCTTCATAGCCTGTTTGGCCAGTCAGAACTAAACAACAGCCCCTGAACACGTGGCACATGAAGGGAATAAGGAACAGATCACTTGTTATTCAGGGAGCAGAGACACTTGGAAGAGCCACAGGGGCAACTTTGGCCTGCCCCTGCCCTGCCACGGTGACACAAATGGGAATATCATTGATGACATCTGTGGAAACGGATCATACCTCCAGGAGCATGGAACAAAGAGGTAGAATAAATGGTTTATGCTTAATACTTAGCAAAATCCAAGCTTAGGCACGTGTGGTAAAACCTACAAGAGGCTGAGCCTCCTTGCAGACTTGCACTGAATGCTGATGCCACTGAAAATCTAGCCTGCTCATTCAGGCTGAGCAGCCAGAGGCAGGATACGGAAATTGCAAGCAGGAAACACTCCCATATGCATCTTTGGCTACAGAACATGGCCCGCTAGCTCAGATTATAGCTAGCCCGGGTATTCCTATGCTGAGGTGGGTGTTTATGTTCTTATTTTAAAGATGCATTCACCAATAGAAAGCTATGCCTCTCCTTTACGTGACTCCAAGGAGGAGTCAGGCTCACATGACACTGTGACGCACAGAGCTGAGCGAGTACCCACACAGACTTTACGGACACATCTGTAACCTTTCAGGGCATTGCAGTTTCTTGCCAGATTGCAAAACAAATAGATGAAATAACGTACTGCACATGCTCAAGTCAAAAGAGCTGGATGTACGTGCATATTGGTGCAAAGGGCCAGATTCTCCAGCTGTTCTATATCAGCCCAATGCCATACCGGGGTTCCCTAGTTTCCAATCTGGCCCACAAGTGCTTACAAACGAGGTTCAGAATAATTTCCTCACCTGACTGTTTACCTTCCTGATGGGAACAGGGGGGGGATTGAATTATCTGAAGGAAAAGGAGATTGAAATGTTGTTTGGTTAATGATACGCACATCTCTCTCACAGGTTCACGTACTCAAAAGGCATTTTTGGATGCTGCTGTCCAAAACAGTATTTTCTCTTTGTGTGGTCGGGGCTAGAATACCTGCTATGAAGAAGCTATCATAAACACCAAAGAAAAATGTCTAGGAAAAGGTTGTTCTGGTGGGATCCAGCCACTTCCTAGCACAGATTAGGTCAACCTAAGAAATCAGCTAGACTATGCTGGCTACTAGGAGGCTCCCTGGAAATCAGCCGATAAATGAAGACCAAAACATCCCCATTCCCTAAATAGTCCTCATATAGGACTATTTGGGGGTGAATGATTCTAGAGAGGGATGGATAAGAAGGAAAGACACAGGTATTACAACAGCTGTGTACTGGCTTAAGAATCTTTTAAATGGAGAGCGTCCCCTGTTCCCACATCCATCACATTTAGGCTTTCAAAGCACCTAACCTAGACTGACGCTCTGATTAGCCTGTTGGGCAAGCCTTCCTCTTTCCGCTCTTTGACTGTACAGACCCCGTTTTGTACCACAAGATGGATAGAAGCTGGCTAACGGCCTGGAAAATATAGCATTAAGCTTAGTTTGTGCTCTATCTCTTCCATCAGCTGAATGCATTGAACAGATATTGCTGGACAACTGATTTCTGTTAGCAAAGATAGTTTAATGCAGGTTTGCATCCCTCCTCCTTTATCCTTAGATAAATGGCATGACAGAAGGCAAAATTGCTTCCTGATCTCCAAGAAAATCTAATGGGAGGAAAAAAAACCCAAGCATGTTCATATCATTGCCAATAGCTGTATGAACTTCGGTTGCAGCAATATGTTCCGGATGAAAGGGACAAGAGATAAAAGTAAGTGATGCTATTACCCCTCCATCTCATGCCAGATGGGCAGATTCTTTTCTCAATATGTTCTGCTGAAAGTAGTGGGCACATCTGCAGCCCAGTAGCACGACCTCAGTGAAGAACGAGGGTCTGATTCCCTTTGCCAAGTTTGGGTGTCTACAACGTAGGTATTAACCTCCGAGAAAGGTGGAGAGACTCGCCTTCTACTGGACATTGACAGGATGCCCTCATCCTAAAGTAGACATCTCTCTCAGATCAGACTGACCCCAGAAGCTTCTGTATTGGCTTCCTTGGCTATTGAAGAAGTCTAGACATGCCATCTCTATATAGACCCAAAGCTAAGAGAGATGGATGCTGTTACAAGTATTACCTAGGTATGGAGTTAGTGCTCAAAGACTAACCTGTAAACTTTGAGTACTGTCTTTTGTCACAATTTTATTGAAAGATAGAACACTGAAGAAGTATCCCACATTTTTTATTCCCAAAATAGAAATAAAAAAGAAAGTCTTCCTAAGCTTTGCTTTACTAGCTTTCCTTCTGCTCCCTCTTACGTCTGGCTGGGCCAGAAATAATGTTTTTTTTTCTTGCGGTGCCTAACTATGATATCACTGCCTTTGATGATGTAAACCAATGAATGAATTATGGCTCCTAATATTCTGTGTTAGACCCAGAGGTAGCCAGGAAACGCAAACAGATATAAAAAGACTTTAAAAACATAATTGCAACTGTATTCTCAGACAGCAGTTTTCTAGCTCATGGTTGAAATGGGCTAATATGCTACACCAGTATTTTCCAGTATGGAAAACCAGGGCAAAATACTAGCAACCTCAGCTGCTAAATTATTTTTTTCCCCTCTTTTAAGTTCTAAATGTTCCTATTTTGCATTTCTTGAGTCCGTTTTCACCACGTCAGCCATCCCCCTTGCACACAGCTGGTTTCACATTTTTGTTCTTCAAGTCAAAACAACTGTCCAGTTTCACCCCGATTTCATTTCCTCCGAAACTGGAGGATTAAACCCAGGGATGATTTGTGGCCAGTGACTTCCTGCTAAAAATGCAAGTGTTTTGCAAGCTTGGACAATGACTGCTAAAAGCAATGGGCCAGATTCACCTTGGCATTGCTCTATTTCTATGCTGCCATAATAGCACTTTAATCCACAAGCAGAACTGGCATAAAGCACTGATGCATCAGGCCCATCATATAGAGTACACCCACTTAATCAGGTAATCAACTTAATCAGGACACTTCCCAAGGAACCAAATTAAGCCTAATGACACCGAGTGGCAAGGACTGCTGCTTAATTGGGATAGTAATTCTGCTTATGGTAATTGGGATGCCTGCAGGTGATTAAATGGTACTGAGCTAAGAAGAGACAATCTCTGTGATGCTCTGTGACTGTCAGTGATTTGTCTCTCCTCAAAAGCCTCTGTCAACAGTGGATCAGCAAAACAAAATTTTTTATAACCTTCTCGTTTGGGCACTGTTTGAACAGAGGATTTCAAGATGGAAAAAAGGATACACAAGCAAAGGGGAAAAACCCCTATAGATTCTTTAGGTTAATCCGATTCTGATGCTAGGGCTAGTATCAAAACCAATGACCGAGTAGCAACAACAACAAAAGAATCAAAACAAACCCAATAAGTACTCACAGATCTTTGTCTGCAGGAGACAGTCATCAAAAGAGAATTTTTGCCTGCCTCTTCAAACATGCCTGTATCTGACTTTTCACAGGACAGCAAGAGCACAGTGAAATAAAAGTGCTCAACCTCAGGGAAAGGGAGCACTTCTTGGAGACGTGTGAGGAGCAAAGGAGGGGGTCACGGAACTGCTTCCTATGGTTTTCCATCCTCAAGCACAGAAACTAAATATTTGAAGTATGAAGAGATGGCAGAAGCCCACACTTTAAAACTATTTCCTGTAAAACCAATTTTTTTAAAAAACTCTAATTGCTCTCCAGAGTAGACATGAGATGTTCTAACATCAAAACCAGTCCCTCCTTTGAAATAGCTGTTGGCAATCTTAAAGGTCTTCTGGAACTAAGTTGCTGATACAACAGCAGCCTCCAGTCATCCCACAAAGCACACAGGAGAAAAATTTTCAGAGTGCAGGCTTAAATGTCTCTTTTTAAAGTGCTTTTTACTTTCCATTGACCACTTTGGACCATGGAGTCAGTCAAAATGCAGGGTCTCCCAGAGCACTCCACTGAAGAAGACACAGGGATGAAGTGCAGTTTCTTTTACACTGTTTAGTTGGAAAAATGGAGAGCGTCTTGGTTTGACTTTTCACTTTTCCTCATTCTCTCCCGCAACATTTGCCTGGCCACCAAAACTGCACAGATTTACAGCATGTCTATAACTATTTTCTTCAGCTTTACATTGAGATACGCCCCTGCTGCTTCTCCTGCTCGGCCACCCAAAGTAGTGGACGTTAATGCGCCCTGGTACCGCATGCTTGGAGAGCACTGCTGCATCAAGAGCTGCGTGTCCCTGCAGCCACCATGAGCATAGGACACTACTTAAGTCCTCTGCCCTCAGAGATTCACCCAAGTGCAGAATAACATCTAGTAACATCTCTCTTTTTTTTTTTTTTTTTTTAACTTTAGGGCAAAGAAAGGACAATTCAAACTAAGTTTCTTCTTCTCTCCAAAATATTTTGTGTAAAAAGGGAGTGTTTGGGGTATGAGGTTTTGGAGCTAGAATTTAGGCAAAATGATGTGATCCAGATCAGATCACTGTTGCAATCACATCTACCCATGAATATCCAGAAGTGACTTAGCGGGAACTAGGGTCTGGAGGAAATTGCACTCAGAAGCCGGGGACCCTGTGCTACTTTTGCCTTTGACAGCTGCGACCACCTTCTTGTAACCAGAGCTCACCACAGAGCTGGAGACAGGGAACCACATAAAGGATGCTTTTTGATGGCTTGTAACCTTCTTTCAGAAAGGCAGATTCATATCCTGCCACTTAGCTACTTTTTTTTTTTTTCCTGGGCTTTGCTCTGCCTTTCTTTCATCACATACTTCATGATTCAATGCCTTCAATATATACCTTTATGTTTTCAGGTAGGCTGTTCTTTACATGACACTTAGTACTGAATATTATAAAGGAAAACTTGGTCTTACCTCCATGAGCATTTAATCCACTTGTTCCTGATTTACTGCCTTGTCATGTTATTAGCTTCATTAGAGGAACAAGACCAGTTTGTGTGCAGTGTGAAAGGAAAGGGGAAATTCAGATTCCCATTTGCCTTAAACAGGTCGCAGAAATTCCTGAAAAAGGACCATCAATGGAAAGAGAATGAAGCCCTAAAAGGCAAATTCTTAAGTCTCTAAACACTGCCAAATGGACAGACAGACCTCTGCCCATTTGTGCTTTTCGGATCTGGTCTACCGACACGAGGGTCCTCAGAGGACTGTCAACAAGGAAGAGCTCTGACATGCTTCCAAAGCTACGGCATTTGTGTTTTCTGCTTCCTACTGAGTACTCCAGCAGGAATTTCCCCTTCATTCCATGCCAGTTCCACCAGGTTCCAGGAAGCAGCCAACAATTGCAAAGGTTAATTGCTCTTAACGAAAGTCTGCCAATATGGTCAGAGAGGCTGAGAGAGCACCACTGCAGTTGTGTTTGTGGAGCAATTCAATTTGCCACGCGAGCTCATCGACTCGTCGCTCCTGCTCCCTCCCTCTCTCCACTTTTGCCTGTTTTGCATCCCGTCCGACGAAGCCAAACTTGCACAGCAGTTGCTGGTGAGCACGGCGAGATGAGCCCCTCCCCCATTAGCACTTACAAAATACAATAAATAAATCCTAATAAATATATCTTCGAATCAAAACCATTTTGAGCTGCTTAACTGAGTGCATATCTAGTCCTTTGTACACATATTTGTACAAAGTGTTGCCTGTAATTTTAAAGATGCTTGCCTCAGGGAGGTTTCGTTTTTCCATTGAAGTCCCCTTGATTTACTGTACGCAATATGTTACAGCTTCCTTATTTGCTCCTTTGGGACAGTTACTGACAGTAAATCTCTATTAAAATATTCTTCCATATGGTTGCATGAAAATTTTATTGCAGTGAGCCCGAGGCTGAAGGTCACAGCTGAGTAGCTGCAGTTAAGTATTGCAGTCTATGGACTCTGAGGTACATCTGTTCTGGGAGCTGGAGCAAAATTAGAATTTTACTGTCAATAGCAGTTCTCCAAAACTAGTTCCATTTGTTTACCATTGAGGGCTCGTAGCAAGGCAGTACCCACCACCTATGTGTTACAGGCCACTGTGGCTGCATGATTTAGTTCTTTAGCTCTGATCCAAAAATTACAGAATCTGGAGCTCGCTGGAGAGAGTCCCTGATGTATATTTCATTTATGAGACATGAAAATTTAATTTTCTCTCACGTGATTTGACTCTATCACTTGCTTAGACGCTTTTCGGCCTGGGCTTCCCTGTTCAATGAAAGCTTTTCTGGGCAGTATATCACACAAACTTTATAAATGATACAAAAGTATGATTTTTAATCGACTACTTGCAAGCAAACAGCCAGCTACAGGAGCACCTTGCCTCACAACTGGATCCAGAGAAAAAAACCCCAAAACATAGTATCAGCCGGCCACGTGGTTTGGATGCTGTCAATCTGCTGGTCAGTAGGTCAGGCTCCTGTTGTAGAAATGCCCACGATTTGTACAACTTGGAAAGCTGTTTGAAAACAATGTTCCACTGTGGAGGACCACAGAGTGTTAGATTGCTCTAAACATTACATTTAGCAATTGCTGCCAGGGTCAGCCAAATGTTAATCTACTGCTTGTATTTGTTTGAAATAAAAAAGGAAACATCTAGGCATATTTCTAAGCCCATCTTGTTTAGCAATATGACATCTATCAGAATGGCTCCAAGCCAAACCAGGCCTTTCCAATATGCGGCATAATCTGGAATTTCTAGAAAAGAAAGCAAACCTAAAATGCATCTGTGATTTTAACCTACGCTAACAACATTTTTTAAAAGGTTACAGCATCCACTTTGATGGCATTGCGAAAAACTGCCAGCCAAGAGATCTGAGAAGGTCAGAAGCAGAAGTGAATTTTTGAGACACTAAAGCCTGTTAGATAAATGCAGTAATATGGAGAACCATCAACAGAGCTGCAAGTCCCCTGGGGACCTGGACTGGAGATGCCACAGAAGGGGATCTCACCACTGCTAGCACTTGTCCTGACCTTCTGGGATAGATGTAATTCTCTGAATGCGGCCACTAGACAGAAGAGCTGGCGGAGGAGGTGGGGAAAGTGCAATTCATATGGTCTGTTTGCAAATTATAATCTCCAGTGAAGCTTAGATCACTGTTGCAAAGTAGTTTCTTGAACAAGGAGATGTGGTGACTGTCTAGTATCACCGTGGTACGTGCCAAACTAGCCACCTTCTGAATCAGAAGACAAGCAATGCTGCATGCACAGCATCACCCTGAATTCATAGTGTTACAGTATCTCTGGGTGCAAAGATACCCTGGAAGCCCATAGGATTTTTTATTTCTACTTTTTTGTTTGGTTGGTTTTTTTAACAGCAGCTATTTCTAGATTGATGTCCAGGCAAGAATGTACTTCTTAACCAACTGTAAGCTCTCCCAAGACATTGCAACACATTTCCACATCCAAAACACACACACACGTGGCACACAGGAAAGTCATCTGCCTTTTTGGTGGCAGGGATGAAGAACATTTTGGTTTGATGTCTCATCAAACTGCAGCTGAAGATACCTTTGGAACTACTGATGGGCTCTCTGATCGTATGTGACAGGTCTTGTCGTACTGACAATAGCACACTTCAATCAAAAGCAAGTGACTGTGTTGAGCTGGGAAGGTGCTGTCTTTAAACAACTGCCTGGCTACCAGTTATTGGTTCATTATGCATTTTAAACAATACAGAAATATATCTTGCAGTGAGGACACCTGTCATGGTTTTACAGGTAAGACTTAATACTAATTAGATGGTTTGGTATTCACAGGCTTAATTAGGTGACTTGAAGCTTCTTTTTCCATGTAGGACAGACATAAGTTAGCCATAATATTTTACCAAACTAGACATGTACTATGAGGAAGTGAACAAATTCCCCCCTGCTCTCTCCCACGCCCTGACAAGCTGATAAAAATGATATTATGTGATTAAATGTAGAAATAAAAAAAAAAAAAAAGGAGGCAGACATAATGATAAACTGTAATGAAGTTAAACAGCTGGCAGACTCCTTGGTGAATTTGCCACCTGATGACTTGTAGTAAGATGCAGGCAATGTCCCCAGCTCACTGATCACACAGCAGCCCCTGATATACATACTGAACATCGCCTCCCGTTCATTAATTGGCTTGATGGAAACTCATACTCTTGCTATAAGGACAGAAAACACTGATTTCATACATGTGCATCTGGGGAGAATAAAAACCAAAACCAACCAAACAAAAAACCAAACAAAACTAAAAGGAACAACTTATAATCGTCTCAAAACCCTATGGTAATGCTCCTGAATGAATTCTGGGCCAATCTGCAGATTGGGGCTGGACTCACAAGCACATCTAAAGTCTCATCTGAAAGACATAAAGGCTTTGCTAGGTTTTGTTTCTCTTCAGCTTGAGAGGAATGTGTTTCACGTTTTGATTTTGAAATACAGGAACTGGTATCAGAAAATGTTCAAAGAAGCTTCTGAACTGTATTTTGAGGAAAGGAGGATAACTGCCAGGAGAGCCAACATTATCTCCACCTGATCTCCCACTGATGACTGACATTCCATTTCCATTTCTTGTTTATAAGAAATAACGCCAAGTCCAAAGCCAGAGCCACCTTCACTCTGGTCACTGGCTATATTCCCACAGCTTAACATCACATCAGCACCATACGCAGAATGTGCACAGCGGTCTTGACCCCACAAAGAAGCCTGCACACCTGTCTTGTCCCCAGGACTTCTCAAAGCAAAGCACGTACTTCAATATCTAGAGGCTCAGATACGGCTGAGTACGCCTGTACCTCCCGTACTGCCTCCATCACTACACTGTATGGGTTTCAGGAGCGTGCAGGTCTCCGTGCAAGCGTTTGCTCTGCGTCAAGTAATTGCAAAATGATGGGATCCTTACTATTAACACAGCATTAGAAAGCAGAATGACATCATCTTACACCTGCCTACCCCACCCGCCACATACAGCTTTCTACTAAATTGGAATATATAATTTGGCCTGACACAGGAGTAAATACTGCTCTGGGCAGTGTTTTTAAAGCTATCTCAGTACCAAGGTCTATGTTCTTGTCTAGGGGCATGCCTCTCGACCCATATTTTTCTCTCTTCATCTGTGCATGTTTCTAGACGTGTCGGTGGCACAGGGTGCCAGCCTCAGGGAGAGGGAAAAGCCCCATCCTTATAAAAATTAACCGCTTTGTTAAGAATTGTCTTTCACTATTTAAAGTGTGTTTTGACAAAGAGGAATGGCTTCTTCTTCCAGTATTCATATTTGCCATTTTAATGACAACAACTTCTCACAGACCAGTGGAGCAAGGAGCTTTGCTGAGTACTGGCAAATGCTAACTAACAACTCTGCACCATTCGTTCTTTCGTTCTCACTCTCCACAGGAATATTAAAATATTCTCAGAAAACAGTTTTGACACGTACAGATTTTTTTCTTCTTTAAGATTAAGCCTGCACTTCTCTTTCTTAGGACCTGCAGCTGGGAGAAGAGTTTAGCTCCAGCCAGCCTGTGTAGCAGAACTGGAGTCTGCCCCAACATGTGGGACATCCCCACACTTGAAACGGTTTTGATCTCCAAACTTGTTCCTTTTTTTCTCTGCTCTAAACTCTTTGCGAATCCTCCCCTTTTAACCTTACATTCCTTCTCATCTGCTTGCCTGTTGCCTAATTTATTTGTTTGTTTGTTTCCTTATGTTTTACCTGCATCACTATTTTTCTTAAAAGTGCCTTTCCTCCCACATTCTGTTTCAACATTTCTCCACTGCTCATTATCAAGCCTCATTGCCTCTAACACCTTGTTCCTGACCCTTGCCCGGGCTCAGCTGTCTTCTCCTTTCCCATTCCTCACTTTCCTTCTCCCCTTGCTCTGCTTTGTCCCCTACTTCCCTTTGACTGTCCAGGTCACCCTCTCCTCCCTGAACTGGGGCACGCAGCAGATACCCGGCATGGATGGCCCCCTCACCCCTCACCCAGACGTCTTCCCATGAGCACAAAATACATACGGCAGCAAAGGGGCCTTATACATGTGTGTAAAAGCTTGATGCACATAAATAAAAGCGAGTTGGTGACTAATTTATTTTCTCAGTATCTATTAAACACAGCTTAAACTGCCCTGGACATATTTAGGCTGGAAATTAGAAGAAGGTTTATAACCACGAGAAGAAAGACAGCCTCACAGTAGGAGTAGTGAGGGCAAGAAACCTAAATGGTTTCAAGATGGAACTAGATACGTGTTTGAAAGAAATCATATGATGTGGTTGCCTTCAACAGCAGGGAACAGGACTTGATGACTTAGGAAGTTCCTTTCAGCCTTAATTCTTATCTTCCTGTGTGGGCCAAATGTCACCCGCAGCAGCCTGCGGATGAGCCCTATGGAGACGAGGCACAGGAAAGGCGGTCACAGGCCTCTGCTGGCTGCAGACACCTTCCCAGCTGCCAGCACACAGTTACTTTGCAAAGTGGGGTGCAAAGGGAACTGGTAAGACTGGAATCCTATCATGAAGCTCTCTAAAGCATGTTTCAAAAGGAT
Organism: Megaceryle maxima; assembly: GCA_024605025.1. Lineage (NCBI taxonomy): Eukaryota > Metazoa > Chordata > Aves > Coraciiformes > Cerylidae > Megaceryle > Megaceryle maxima. The sequence continues at coordinate 253,690 of JANHGN010013585.1, read as the reverse complement.
GACAAAATGCCCAAGTTGATTAGATGTGAACAGAACACACTATAATGCCCTCTCTGCTTCTCCACCAGACAGAAGAGGATCTTCTCTTCCCACTTCTGAAAAGTTGCTTGCCTTTGTTTGGGAAAAACAAGGCTCTGTAGCAGTCAAAGGGTATTTGCTCCACATGTAAGGTTTCAGATGAATTCACACACTCAATGATAAAGTAAAATTTGAGCTAAAAGGCAAAATCCAACATCATCTGCTGGGTTCAGTCACATGCTTACTTGTACAGTGGCTGCAGAATTAGAGTTCACGCTGACAGCCTGGGTACGAGCCCACAATTAACTGCAACCAAGCCAGAAGAGCTCGAGGAGGTACCTCCTCTCAGCTGAGCTGTCCCTGCCAGCAGTCCCCCCTGCAAGCTCAAAATGTTGGCTTAAATCTTTATCAGAAGCTGGATTTTAGCACCTTCAGCAAAAGAAATACAAGCTGATACATTTTGCCTTGCAAGGGGGATGGATGGGCTGCCAGTGCGCACGCAGACCTTTGCAGCAGCTCAGCTGAAGGAAGGTAACTCAGAATCACAGTATTGTTCTGGTTGGAAGAGACCTTCAAGATTAAGTCCACCCATTAAGACAGCATGGCCAGATCACCACTAAACCATGTCCCTCAGCACTACATCTACGGGGCTTAATCCCTCCAGGGATGGTGACTCCACCGCTTCCCAGGGCAGCCTGGGCCAGGGCTTGACAAGCCTTTTTGGGGAAGATATTTTTCATAGTATCCAACCTAAACCTTCCCTGGCACAACTTGAGGCTATTTCTTCCTGCCTTACTGATTGTTACATGTGAGAACAGACTGATCCTCACCACACTACAACCTCCTTTTGGTAGTTCTAGAACTTCAGTTGTTTTAGCTCACCTGCCCAGAACTGCTGCAAGTGTTAGCAGCTGGGGATGACATGGTCAGCAGTGATGCTTGGAGGGCAGGCTGACATCTGCGAGTCTTCTAAGACGTCCCTAACACAACCCACGAAGCCCTGTCAGACCAGCTCTGCCTGTCATTTATTATTTGCTCCTTTGCCTGCAGCTCCTTTTGAAGCTTTAAAAGCTTTTGTTTTTGATAGTAAAAGGATATTTGTGCCTAGCCTGTGGAAACGTCAGGCCCTGTATTGTTCAGCCCACAATAAAATATGTCTTTCAGTTTGATTTATTCCTCTCAGTTTACTTTGCCTTAAGTTGGCAGCATTTCCTGGTTCGGATTTTGCTGATGGCCTTACAGTTCCTTTTTCTGTAGTAGGGCAACCGTTTTTATGTTTGTAATTTCAAACCCAGGACTATATTCAAAATGACTAGGAGTTGTAGTGTTTGAAATTCGATTATTTACAGCAATGCCTCTACTTGTGAAGGCATTTTCAGTAGAAATTGTCTGAAAGCGGACACATGGACTCAATTGAAGACATGTTTTTAAAGTTACTTGTCAGAGGAATGAATCCTTCTGGCCGCTTCGGAGCTTTTAAGGGTTTGCTTTTTTACAGTCGAATTATATTTAGTCAAAAAAACCCCCCAAAACCGCAACACAGAGCAGGTTTCAAAATGCAATCCTGCCATGGGAGCTGCCAGCAGGACAGCCAGGCCCAGGCCTCCCTCCCCAGGGTGGGAGGGCTGCACAGGCAGACCTGCCACCCATACCACCCAGTGCCATCCTCGGTCTCCCTCTCCTGCCAGCTGAGCTGCATAAGCAGGTCCATGAGCTCCCATGGCCAGAGCTGGCATGGGTTAGAGGCAAACCTGGTGCCCATGCTCACTTTTCCCCTGCTGATATCTCTCAAAGTGTCTATGAGGTGCTTTCAAGGTTCCACACATCACTCCTGGATACAGCACCAGGCTGTGTGGTGAGATCTTCTCCTGATTCCCAGGCAAAATGGTTTGCCCTGTGCAGTTTATTTTCAGAAATGACAACACCAGGTTGCAGGCAAGTGCCTTGAGATCTGCAGCCTGGCACTGTGGTTTCCAAAGAAGAGGAAGCGCCCTGAAATTCCACCTCAAAACTCTCAAGCCTGCTGCTGTTTTACCATTGCCTTCATAAATATAAACGCCTAGGCAAAAACTAATGAAACACAGCCAACAAGGTCCTCAGAAGGAAACAAGAAACTCAAAGGAACAGCTGGCTGGACGCAGGTCCAATAAAATGAGGCATATGTAAAGTTTCCAGGCCAGCAGAGGAAGATTTTTCCTTCCAAAACAATATTCAGGATTACACCTCACCGAAAATGTGATGCAAAGTTCATTGAAGGAAGATTGCTGTTTGTCTTTGTGGGCTTCGGACTGTTTCTTAAAGCTGTCTCTTCAAGGTACCACCCCCTCTGACTCCTGCTAGAGTCAGTGAGAATCGACAGGGCAGCAGATAGGTCCCCTATAGTGGAAACTGAATTGTGAAAGAGAATTTCATTAAAATAATCTTCACAGTGGCTGGCAAATTCCTGAAGTCATGGGACACGCAGCCAGGAAAAGGCATAAATCCTTGGACACGTAGAGTGGCCAAAATTCAAATGGATACCAGAGGTGCCAAAACACTCCCAGCGGACTAAGGACAGAGCCAAACCAGATCTCCAGCCTCCTCACTCCCAGAGTGAGTGGACGGCACAAGTCCTCGCAACACAACTTCCCAAACTGAGAGCACTCATCTCCCACTGAGAACAAACACCAGCCCTATGCACAAGATCCCCTTCAAGTATGGTTAGTCTTTAATAATTGCATCTTTCTTTCCTGAACTAGCTCATTCTTCTGTGGATCAATGACAAAAGGAGAAGCACAGTGCCAGGCATACCTGCTTATTTTCCAGCCCCTTGTCTACGCTGGGGGGTTGTGTACTACACACCTTTTAAGATTTACTTTTGCTTTCTCAGTGACACCATAAAGTTGAAAAGAAAAAGGATAAAAGTATTGAAGCAATCCCCAAATATATTTCGTGTCCGCTTAAAAATATGAAAACTTACTGCTCCAAGTCCCACAAAGGCATTTTATCCATGCTGGTAACAAAACCTGCCCTATCTAAGCTGACTTCAGTGCAACAGACCTAGCTGATCTCCTGGGCTTCTTTCCATATAGATTTGATCAACTGGCCATCGCAACTCCTTCAGGTTATTTTCTATAACACGCACAGTAAATCACTCAGAGCCAACATTATTGACACAACTGACCATAATCATTCCTTTGGAGCACTTACAGTTTATCACATCAATGGGGTTGTCACACGGGCTTGCAAAGCCTACGAGATGAACACCTGTGTCTTAAAAGTCCTCTACTGCACAAGCTCATGGCTATTTTGGAAATGCTGGAGTTTTCTTGATCCTCGTTAATTTCCACTGTGTTAACCATCTTGCTTTATGAACTTCTAACTGCACTATTCTGCCTGAAAAACTAAGATGGAATTACCATTCCTTTAACCAGAGAATACCACCTCTAGAGGGATAAGGAAGTGTTTTCCATTGTCAGGATTTGTTATTTATTCTTTGGTCGCATCCTGGGGTCATGAACAAGAGACTTCCTTCACTTGCCGTTGAAATCCTATCCTGAAGCATTAATATGCTGCTTTTTCACATTCCATGCTTACTGCTTAATTTGATTTCAAATGGTGTATGTTACTACAGTTCCACGGAACTGAATGGAAAGAGTCCAATTTACACCATGTAAGAAGCTGGCTCCCTGCCACTGAAAAAAAGGCGAAATTCAACTTCTCAGAAAAATGTTAGCGTCGCATTCTAAGCCCGTGAAGATAACATACCTAGTGATGAAGCCCTAACTCTTATGAGGAACACCGTGTGAAATCCAGACAACAGCAATTCAGGAAAAAACACGAGTCAACATTTTTGGTGTGATATGAGATTGACTCCTGGATTTCCTTGGGAAAGTAGCTTAACTGGTACCTCTCGTGAACACTGCAAATTTCCACCAGCCCTGCCTGTTACCTTTTCATATCAGGCCCTTTCAATCTATCATCTTCAATGCAGATTTCAACATCTAACTTTGGATGCCCACTTTGAAACTTCACGGTCCGAAACTTGAAACAAAAGACTGGCAAATGTAAACATGCCATAAATGCCACAGTCTTGCCTTCCACTTTTATCGGGACCGAGGACAAGAAAAAAAGACTCTAGTATACTCGATACTAAAGTGATACACATTTATATTAACATAGCAGGAAGCTGAAACTCCAGGCCAAGTCATTGTCTGTCTTAAGTAAAAGCACCGCATCAGCAATTCTGTTTACTCAATCCAAGGCTGCTTTCATTTCTTGCTTGTTTTGCTATATATTCCTATTGTGGGAACACTTTCTCAGCAGCTTTTAGTCACTTCTTAAATGCATTTTATGAGGAGACAAAGTCAAATCACTATTACTTAATTAACACAATTGTGAAGACTTCACTCCAGATACACAATAGCTCTCCTAATCTTGCAGAAGGATGCATGACTTCATTATTGAGTATATTGTTTCCTATAAACATATAAAACCCCTACAATAACAATCCCATCAGCTGAAATGAAGTTATCTGAGAACAGAATTAAACTCTAAATGACCCTTTGCTCCACTCCATAGACCCCTATTAATAATTCTAATCTAATCAGTGTGGATAAATGTACTGTTGCAGCCTATGCCAGGCACTCTGCCAGGAGGTCCTACTGCAGTCCATCTGATTCATTCCAGCCCTGAGCTTCTCTAGAGAAGATGCATCTTGCACTGAGAGGCCACTGGCTGACTTCCTCTTTTGTTATCTTTTAGTGGCAAAGTCATGTCCTTGTAACTGATAGACACTTTTCTTTGTAAATAACCCTGGAGTGACTGATAGAGCTTTTGCCAGACAAAGCCTGTAAATAGCTAGGCATTATTCATGCCAGGCCTGAGAACACTGTGTCACGGCTGACAAATTTATGGTAGATATGAGCTCACCTCTTCCACAAATATATACTTTCCCAGCAAATTCATCACATGTCTTAATGGCCCCATACTGAATTTGTCAGCTGTCTGTCCCTGCATATTGTTTCCTTTGGATTTCAGTCAAGGATTGTTTGTTAAAATCATCTCCCTCTTCCATCCTTCAGCTGCTAGCCCCAGGAAAGATCAATGATGACACATCTTTTGATAATATTTTATATTCAACTATTGGGGTCATAAATCATTTTAACAATGCTGATATGTTTACTGAGTGTCTGCTGGCATAGCAATTATATAGAAAGTGATGTCACCCTAAATCTTGGCTTTGTTAGATTGCTTTTTATTCCTTCCTTCTCACTCCCACCCCACTTCATAATTAAAATATGTCACTTTTTATTTTTGCATTCCCACTTTAGAAGCAGTGAAAACTTTGGCATTTTAGAGAAGGTGTGGAGTCCCAGGGCCTCTGTCTCCCATTAAAACAGAATACACAAAAGCATTTCCCAGCAGTGAAGACACTGCTTCCAGCCTGCACAGATGCCTGGTGGAAAGCAGGATGGAAGGAGGGAACAGCAGAAGGACACCACTTCTGCTCTCCACCCTGACTCAGCAAATCAAGCAGAGAACCCTTCTCCAAGCCCTGCACAACTGGCTCTGCCACCGAAGTCAAAGGGGCACCTCACGTGGGAGAGGAGTGGAGGGAAGATACTGAAACTCCATGGGGATCAGTCCTGCAAGAAGTCTCGGACAGGTTGAAAACCTCACCCCAAGCCCTGTCCCACATGCTTACTCAGCAAGATCTCCTCCACTTCACGCAGATCTTTATCTCAGAGGATTGCCGGGAATAACCTGGAACACTAAAAAAGTTGATGTTACTCCTAATTTTGCAGTCGTCCCCCATTGCACGGAGGGAGCCAACTCCACTGTTCAGCTCCATACACTATTTCACCTTTTCATTCACGACCACATTATGGAGTTACAACATGTTTAAGAAAAGATCTAGGGCTTTGCAATTTATTCAAGCCTGCTCTCCTCCTTAGCAAGCCTCTGTTATGTGTAACCAAAGAGAAAAAAAGAGAAAGCACAAGAGAGTGTTGGCCGGTAGGAAAAGTCACAGTTGTTTCTAGAATGCAAAATGTCATCATTCATTAGAGAAGACTCAAAAGTAGAGTTTCTCCCAGAAGCAGACAGCAGGCGGGATTTACACTACTTTCATCAACTTGCTATTTTTAGTGGCTGCCTGTTCTTCTTTTTTTTTAATCCTGTAAACATATAGGAGGAATGATCTTGGTGTGTGTGAAAGATTTTTATAAATGCATAATCATGAAGGTGAAAAAAAGCCTAAAGTGATTTTCATGGGGATGCATATTTTCCTTTGTGTATCAAGATAGGCAAAGCTGATTTTGTCATTACCACTGATGGGACACACATCTTAAAATATGCTTCAGATATGCAGCCAGCTACCTCTGAGGTGTCACGCTAATTTGAAACTTTTATGATCTGCCTTCACAAGTCTATAAAACTGGACAAGAACTCTGATGAGAATTTCAGGCCCTATAGAAATATATTGAGAGCAACAGGGGTGTTTTTTTCTTGTGGTATATTGGCAAATCAATGTGTAGATTTAACCTTTCTCATGGCTTTCCAGAACGCGCTACTTCTAAGGCCAGATTCAAATTTAATTTATCCCAGCACTATTTCAGTGTGTCAAAAGATATTACTTTACGTCTACACAGACTAAAGTGGGAACACAGCCTGGTCCTTGATTTCAGATAGTAGGGACCAAAAAAGAAGAGCAAATCTGCCAAAAGAGGAGATATTTAGAGCTGTAGTGAAATCTGGACCGTGATCTGGCTTCTGGGTTTGCAAGGGACACAGCTACGTTTACTAGTTGGGATTTCAGAACAAATCTGAAAGTCTTAGGAGAACGGGTACCACAGACAAGCAAGAATTCCTGTCGGGTAATTGCACTTTTACTGTTGCAAGTTGCCTTGTTCACCCTGTAAATGTTTGAAGAGATCTCAGCCAAGACTCGGGGTTGGGTTTTTTAACAAAAACCCCAGACCAGACTACTTTCATATGTTCTCTGGCTTTTTGCAAACATTTTATGGTTTCATAACTCTGAAAGGTATTTTCCTGTTTCCAGTGCTTCCACTTTCCTCAGCACTGAAGGCTCAGATACCTTATATCCTCTTTATCGTAATGGAAGTTCTGGTAAAAGAGAAGGAAGTCCAGTGTTTTCCATGGGGAATGTAAAAGAAACATACTGCTTACAGGGGGCTTAGCTTAAATTTGACTTAAGTCAAAAAGAAACTCTGACTTTTCTGGCCTCCAAACAACTGTACATTCCACTGTAATGACTGCAGGCATAAATCAGCCCCGAGTTATGCCTGTCAGATAACCTGCTAGATATCTACTTAGCCCCATTTGCGTTCAACAACCTAATTTATGTACACACTCTTCAGTACTTTGTGTATATAGATAGATGACAAAACTTGATACATAAAATTATAATAATCATGGGTTTCACTCTAAACTACACCTTCCACTGTCACATGTGTGCAGAGGACAAACATTCCTATCTAAGGTAGGCTTCTTAGATCTGATTTGAGTTGCTAGGCACTGTGAGGACATGGTGGGAACCAGGCAGACCAGGGGTTCAAAATGCCTCAGAAAAGGCCATAGGTTCATCTAACTTTGGTCAGTTAACCACGGCACCCACTTGGGAAACTTAAATCCCCTTAAACCGCCTTTACAATCAACGAGGAGTCGCGAATTTTTTTGTGACAGTGATTTATTCTAGGTGACACTCCCTTTCTATTCCATAATATTCTATTATGGAAGTACCAGGGATTTGGGCACACCTTGTAACTGCAAAAAAGGTGAAATGGAACGAGTCTACACGTATGTGAGTGTCAAATCTAATTTATTGGGATATTGATGCCTAAATGTGTGTGAGCATTTGAGACACCTACTCTTCCATCAGGTTCTCTGACATATGTCAAATCTGTTTGCATCCTGGGTCTTGTTCTGCTCAGAAAGAGGGTGCTGGCTCTCTAAAAAAAAAAAAAAAAAATTTAAAAAAAAAATTAAAAAATATCACATGGATGCCAAAGTTTGTTTCAAACTTATTTCTAGGTATTGCCTTGGGTCTAGTCTAACTTACAGAGATGATAACCAGGAGCTGATATACTCATGCCTATTTAAAATCTGGCTGAGATTAGGGACAGGCCCACTATACTTATCTAACAAAATAAATTGAAAAGCATGAAGACAAATGTTAACAATGATGATACATCCTTGCAAGTGCATTTGATACATTATTTGGCTATCTGTATTATCAGGGGGACACAAATGTCTTGCTCATCACAGGTTCCAGAATATTTCTAGCACGAATCAGCTATTGTGTTTGGTTTTATGTATTTTTGGGCAGTATTCTGTATGTTGTGACAGAAAACCCAATTCTCCAAAAGACTGTGAGAACCTTAATTTCCCCAGCAATTGTTTATATCCATTAGAGCTTATTCTGCTAATTTTTTTCTCTAACAGTTGAGGTTTTTAGATATTGCTAATACTTTTGTACTTTAAAACATAGGAGAGACTGGGACGAGGGGATTCAATCCCACATTCACTTAGCAATAAACCAAAGCATGTGCACTTGTATGATACTTTTGCCAATTCCATTATTTTCTATACAAAATGTCATTATGTTCCTAAGTATTATCACTTCCTTTTTTCCCAGACAGCGACTGTCTGTAACATGCTGGTTTGGAAGGGCTCCCTCACAGATTCTGGGTATTCTTTCACTTTTAAAACTGTTTCTCACCACAAAAAAAAAGAAGAAAAAAAAAAAAATTTTGAATGTTGGAAATCCAGGCATATAAAATCCAAGGGCATCAGTCACTTATTAGATTTAGCTTATTTACTGATCTTCACTTGCATATTTTCCCAGGAACAACACTTTAGAGGAACTGGCTATTTTAACACACTGGGTTATCTTACAGATCTCAAACAACTGCTTATGAAAGGGCTTTTCCAACAGGACACAAGCTGCATTAGATTCAACTTGATGTGTATTTATGTGACAGAATCTAACCAAGTTGGACTTTGTGCCATAACCATGTTTGCACAGTTACACCTGGGGAGGAAAGCCCTCCCACTAGAGCAGTGACTGGATGCCAGTGGCAAGGAAGTTTACATAATAAAGTCACAGTTGAAAGGTTTTATACATCCGTCAGTAGAGCACTGATGACATTCCTCGTTGACAAGCATGGCACACAGCTTTGGCCACAAGTTAAAGATAGGGCCGAAAAGGATAAGGCCAAACAAGAGCCCCTGTAGACAGATAACAACATGTTTTATTCCATGCCCCACTCCCTCCTCCAGCAAGGGTCCTGAAGGGCTCTTTGCTGGGAGCCTGTCTTCTACATGGCCTTCTGGACGTAGACACGCATGTGCTCTCCTGGCCGTCCAGCATGGCCAGATACGAGCCATTCTTACAGAAATAGCAACTGCGGAGTGGCATCTACCACAGTGCTGGGCCCATAAGCACCAGAAAATACTCCTCAGTGCAGCCAGTGGCTTCCATACAGATTTTGGCATTCTCCCTCCCCGCTTTGCTCTCTCCCTCCCATGATGGCCAAGATATGCAGCCCTGGGGAGTAAGAGGAAGGCAACGGAGCCATAGCAAGGCACAACTTATCTCTACCTTGGCACCAGCATCAAGGAGGCTTGATTTTCAAAGAAGACTAGAGCAAGAACAGCTGACACTGGTGCCTGAACACAAACCTAAGAGCAATGCAGAAGGCTCCTGGTTTTGAAAATCTTGGCTAGAGCCAATGTCCTTTCCTTCACTGAGCTGCTATCAGACCCCTACAGCCAGTGCCGTCATCAGCACACTATCATGACTACGCTAGTTTACTTCTCACCCAGCTGCCAAAGAGAGTGAGTGCCAGAAACAAAGCTTCTCGGAGGGGCAGAGGATGGAGAGATACAGACAGAAAGAAGTCAAGGAGAAGGCTGTTCAGCTTTCTTCCTGAGTGCAAGTGTCAGACAATAAAAGAGGGATGTAGGAAAGCACCATGACTCACTTGACTGGCCAAGCTCCTCTGAATCATCACCTCGGGGAGGTGAAAATTAACACTGCAGGAGCTCAGGGAAAACCCACCTGGCAACCAGCTCACTTTTTAAATGGTAAAATAAAAGTGTCTGTTGCTTTCAAACCTCTGTAGACAAAAGAAGGATGAGCAGGAAGAGAGAGACTCCAGGAACCCAAAGCAACAAAGTACAGTGATGGCGAGGGGGAGAGTGCCGAGATTACGCCGTGGACTTTCTTTAATGGATCCCTTCCTCGTTCACCCCGAGCAAGGCAGCTGGCACGTGGTATTGGGGAGCACAGATGGATCAGCAGTGTCAGACATGCAGCTGTGCATATTTAACACACAGGGATCTTATTATCTATCTGCTGGCTGGCCAGCAGCAGGCTGATTTTGGAGGCGATTGCTCACAGTTGTAGCGAGAGAAAAATAGAGAGTAGTCCACAGTCATTAATCTTACACAACAGGCTGCACAGTGCTAGAGCCAGAACTGCTACTCTCCTGCATCTGTCCCTCCCACTAGCCCTAAATCACTGCTTCTCAGCTCCCCTCCATTACCAAGAAGAAAATTGTCTGAGTTGCAATGAGATACCACAACAGCACAAGCAGCCCTGCTGCACACAACGGCTGCTATCTATTTTTACCAGTTTCAGGTCTCAAACAAGCCTTTGGTCTTACCATTCACCAGCCAGTGGGGAAAAAAGGAGAAAAAGTGAGAGTTTTGATGCTGGTCATTGCTATTTTCAGGTTGGGAATCAACTTCAGGCTCACAATAAGGCCCTCTTCTGTGGATCTCTTTTCCAGTATGATTTGATTGGCACCAGGGGCAGAGGTACACTGCACACACAGTCCTTCACCCCGTACTAAGCAAAGTCATAATGCTTTAGGTCTTCATTTAGCGATTCCCTTAAAACACAGATCTGATCTGATATGTGGGGAACTCTCCTATTTGTATTTCCTTTTAAGGTTCAGCCTGCCTTTAAGAGCTTTGCCGTAAGCACTTGTGCGAGCCCGAGACAGTTTTTGCTTTCTCCTGATGTTGAAGGCAAAAAGGGATGTATCTCAAAAGAAGTAACTAGCAGCAACGTTCTCAAGGAGGGGAGGACTCAACAGAGGGGCTCAAGTCTTTCTCTGGGTGTAATCCACGGGGTAAAAGGTGGTGCAAGAGATCTGCAAGGTTCTTTATGGGAATAACAGCCAGTGGAAATAAACTCATGAACAGTTAAGTTCTGCCTCCCAATATCAAAGAGCAAAATCAACCCACTTGCTGTAAGTTCAGCTAATTTCCAGCTGATCAAGCCTGTGTGCTTTGGGAAGCGAGTTTTAGAAGATATAGCTCCTAAATCACCTGCTTACTAAGATCATGTTTGTCTGAAGGGTCACATTCTGAACTGGCCACATCAGGTTTGCAGCAAACACCTACGCGTGCTCAGATGACAATCAAGATGACAAGAGTAATCAATTGCAAAATACTTAGTTTCACTGGGTCAAGTGAAAGAGGTTTTCTTTTCCAACCATCTATAGAAAAGAAAACCAAACTCTACCAGGAACACTGCCAGGGATGGAAAGAAAAGAAGGTATCATAAAATGGTTGCAGTCCTGAAAACATTCAGCGTGTTTTCCAGTATCACTGACAAGTAGAAACCAGCCACAGGTAGACCAAAAAAACCCACAAACAAACCCAACCCCAAACAAAACAGAATTGAGGGGGTGGGGGACCAGGAGAAATCAGGAACTTTGCAGCAGGAAGAGAGATGCTTTCCCTGAAAACAGGCCACTTTGAAGAAAAAAGAGCAATTTAGAAATCAGAAATATGTGTAATAATAGGTAAAACTCAGCACCACTTGCAGCTGTTTGAACCTTCTCAGTTTTTTAATTGCAAACTTGTTCCATTAGATCAATGCGAAAGCAAAAGCCTCATCTCCCAGCAAACACTCACAATCCTAACTCGAAACCAAAAATTAGTACACAGGAAGAAGTGCAGCAAGAGAGGAGCCCTTAAGCCATGCTCATCCATGGAACACCACAACTTTTGTGATTTCCCTCATCTGCCTGCCTGCAAAACACCCACCTGCCTTATCAAGACCAAAACTCAGCATCACCAGAAAGGCAGAAGGAAGAGTGACAATGTCTGACAGATAGAAGGAAGGTGCAAATGAGCTATACTGAATGAAAAAAACTTAGCAAGACTAAAACTACGAGGACTTTGTATGGAAACTAAACCAAGAACAAAGGTGAGGGTTTGGAGGGATTGAAGCAGCTCCTGACAATGGGCAGTCTTTTCCTGGACTGCAGGAGAAGCTAGCCTCCTTGAAAAGGATGTGATTAAGTAACTCAGACTTTAATGAAAGAGATTATGTTTCACTAGAAAGAAGTGAAGTCTCTGAAAGACTCCTTATCAGCCTATACTGCACAATGAAGAAGAGGTCAGATTCAAGTGGTACATTAGTCAGATAATACCATCTGAACATTTACTTTCAGCTCACTCTTTTTGATGAAGGCCATGGCCAATAATTACTAATGGATAAGAGAGGTTTATTTGATGGGGACCTGACATTCATTACAGCAGATGCCGGCATGGTTAATTGATCAGAAGGATAGTAAGTGAAAGAGTTACACTAATGGCATTAACAGTGATGTAAATGTGCTATTGGTCAGCATCATTTCATAATTAGGTCACTTAGGGAGCCTTTTGGGTCACCAATGGTGGAACAGCAGCCAAAACCACCAAACACGCCTGCTGTGACAGATGCCCAAGTTACCGTTGTGCATAAACACTACAGGTGCTTGGGAAGAAACAAACCTTACAGCCTATAAATATTTTACCCGTGGCAGATGAATAATAAATTGGTGAGGAGAACATAGTGACATGAACTCATGTGAAACTGTACCACACACTGTGAACAATATGGCCAACTGCATTAAAGCAGGACATTTTAAAAAACCTCCTTAAGAGCTGGTCATCAGTCTTTTCGATCCCATTTCATGGCTACCTAATAGCTGGCCTAGATACAGATGATGAAACCAGTAAAGTGAGAAATGCTGGCTCTCTGCACGAAGTAAAAGTAGAAGAATCTGTTTCTGTACTACTGCCCATCAGCTGCTAAACTTGCAGGGAGAGAGTATGGCAGCCCCATGTACCAGAGCTGATACAGGTATGGGAATAACACTGATGGAAGATGCACACCAGCTAGAGTAACGATGTTCAAACACGAAGCAGAAAATAAAAAGTCTCTATCGTCCACATCTTTTCAACTTCTTCCAAAGAAATAAGCTCAAAAAATGCTATTTTTTACCCCAAAGAATCAGCAAGTTTTTACAATGCCCATGAACTCTTGTCCTCAGGCTTGCAGCATACAGATAAAATGGAGCGTAAATCTGAACAAACACAGTTAATTTTTCTGTTATGAAACCAAGTTACTACTAATGAAGGCCTGGCAAAAACAAATCATCCCTGATTTTCCTGTTAAAGAAAGGAATTTCAGAGCCCTGGGGACTGGGTAAAATAGATCTGAAATCCCTATCACTCTTCTCATCACATCTTCCAAAACCAAACCTGAATGTCCATATTCTTCAAAAGACACCACCAATGCCACTAGAAATAAACTGAAATGATAATGAGACGTAATCACACATTCTGGGTGAAAAATAATCTTCCTCCCCAGTTGGGACACCCCCCACCCCCTTCTGCCAAACTGATCACAAATGGATGTCTGACTGTGCCAAAAAGCATAGTGAAATTCGTCAGAGCCTCTGCCTCACAAGCGTGACCTGACCAAAACCAAATCCACAGAAATGAGCTCCGGGTAGATGACAAAGGTGTCAAGCACAGGAACATAATTATAGGGACTTTCTGAGAAATCACTAGTTAGGCAAAATGCCTTTTCCCCCTGACTCTCAGGTTATAATTCACTGATTTACATTGGAGTATTAATTAGATCAGCACCAAATGACTCATCATATTTTGTCATTTTAACGATTCTTTATATTTCTCCAGTTTGATGGGTTAATCAGTGCCTATCACAGTTTATGGCCTCTATCTTCTTTATTGTGTTTTGCCTCTCATCAGCTATCCAAGGTGATGTGAACTTTGTGCTATTGACTTTCCTCACTCCTCTGGGGAGGTTGTCATGGAGAATTAAGCTATTGACAAATCAACAGCCAACACACTGAACTCCTTCTTGCACATCATCGTAAGGAATGTGGGAAACAGCCAACTTTTGTGTTGTGTAGAACCCAAGACGTTCCACCACATAAAAGAAATCCCCAAAACCTACATATCGCACTCTGCTCTCCTCTAAAGCTCTGCAAATCTGGAGTAAGAGAAGGATTCAATCTTGTAGTTTCGCAAAGTCTTTTTAGAAAAAAATCAGGCAGTGGAATTAAATGAATGAGTTTTAGACTTCCTCCAATAATTTTGATCTTCTCAATAGAGATAGCTTTTGCTTCCAGAAGCTGCTGTATTCATTAGGTGTGACTGAGCAAATGAACGAGGCAAAGATAATTAATACAGTGCTACCTGCGAGAAGTGATAAATAACACTATTTTTCAAATGCACTTAAGAAATGTTAATTTGCCCTTTTTACTTCTTATTATTCCATAGTGTGGGAACTATTCTTACTGTCTAGATAATTAGTTCATCAAAAATACCTAAGTTGTGAGTCAGTATAGCATCACTCATTCCTTAGTGCAGAACCTCCTATTATTATATAAAAGATACAAATGGATATAAAATATTTCTGCATGACTGGAAGGTAAAGAACACTCACTTATTTACTGTGATGCGATAGCTGAAATAGAGATTTATTCTGGTTTGTATTTCAAAGGCTGCCCTCCCCTCTTTGTTGGCCTGATTCGCCGGCAACTTTCGTGGATGTGGAATTCAATTACAGGTTCACTTTTAGTTTGCTGCATTGTGGATTTGTCCAAGGTCAAATGCTTTTCTCCAGCACGCCTCTGCTTAATTGAAAATAGCTCTCTAAATGTACCATTAAACATATCTCCTTGTGCTCCCCCTTGAACGTTTTCTCAATTTTTAATGAAAATGTAATTTCAGAAATGTTTTCTTCCCAAAGCTGTTCCGCTGCCAAGTAGTAAAAATAAGTCCAGCTTCTTGTTGTTGCTCTGGTTGTTGTCAGAGCAGATGATGAGCCAAGGAACTTGCACTATATGTTCTATTTCCATTCCCCAGTGGAGAGCTTGAGATAAGCTCCTCCAACCAGGCTTCTGGAGACAGTGCCAGGAAATGTTGTGGGAGCTGAAGGGAGCACGGGACAGTCTAGAAGCAAAGGAAAAAGCTCCAAAGTCGAAACTGAAGCTGTGCAGATCCAAGTCAACTCCCTATGTTTTCAATGGCATAATCTACTGCTTAACTTCAGGCTTGCAGTATGAAAGTGTTCAGTTCTCTAGTCATTTCTCTGCAGCACTGGTTATGCCAGAACTCCCCCTTTTTCCTGCTTTACGTTAGCTGCAATCTTGCACCGTCTTCTTTCACGTCAACTGATAAATCAGTCAAGTGATTGGATCACCTTTTTTTTTTTTAATGAAACGAATTTACTTTTTGACAGCTGTGCTCTATCCCCCTCCTCCTCTTTTGGAGACTGCAAACACACTTAAATTATTACTGTTACAATAATGCAAATCCAAGTAGGAGTGAGACCCCTGAGACCCTGCAGCAGTCAGCTCTATTCATTAATCTATATGGTGCCATGCAGTGAAAACTTGAAGCTTGTCATGCTTGTGACCTCTACGAAAAGAATATGACTTTTAGAGTAGGTTTGACTTAAGACACTCGAAATCAGCTGTCTAAAAAGAAGGCAAGCCAAGTTGGTAATCTCCACTCCCAGAACAGTCTGTGCAGACAAAAAAGGCCCTTCCAGAGAAACTTATGTGTCTAAGATAAGTGTATGAGCCACCAGGTCTGGTATATCTCCAAGGGGATTACTGTTATTATTGCTATTATTACTTTTTTTTTCTTTTTTTTAAAGTCCTCCAGAAGTGTCACTGGTCTGAGTGGTCAGCGTTATCTGGGAACCTGGTGTCAGACATGGAAGCAATCAAGGCACAAGTGCATAGGCAGGATAAACTTGGTGATGCCAACCTGTAATTTTCCTTTTTACATAAAAGAAAACAGAGCATCTTCCTAATAAGCCACTCAGCAACTTCCCCTAGCCTTGCTCTCCATCCTTTCCCCACTGCCTTCCTACATTTCTCCACCTTCTTCCTTCCTGCTCACCTTATCCACTCTTCCTTTGCCAATCATTACCTCATGCACAAATTCATCTCTGCATTAATTTTGTCAAAACCAAAACAATCCACGTACCCTGAAAAGTATCTGAAGTTCTGTGAATAAAGTAAATA
The DNA here is from genome assembly GCA_024605025.1 of Megaceryle maxima. Taxonomy (NCBI): domain Eukaryota; kingdom Metazoa; phylum Chordata; class Aves; order Coraciiformes; family Cerylidae; genus Megaceryle; species Megaceryle maxima. Next base: position 237,320 of record JANHGN010013585.1, on the reverse strand, counting down.
CATAAATAAGGAGTCTGAGTAGGAAAAGGAAATAAAATTAATAAGCTGCATGACAAACATTGCCTTGACCTCTCTGAGTATATCCTTTTGCCCAGACTGATCTATAAGAAGTCACATGGAATTACCAAGGGAACATTTTTCCTGGAATTTTCTGCATTAGTCCCTCACCTTGCCTCCATTTCTGTTTTTTCATACTCTCACCTCTCCAAGGCAGTGGCCATATGCTCCTAAGCACACCCAAAACTGACAGCAAAATGGGACCCTGAATTTATGAAAGGCCTTTGGAAGCAATGATTGCTGAAATCCTAGTGAGAAAGTCTGATGTTTTGACACAGACTTTCCTCCTGAACCAGGGTGGGGAAAAAAACCAAACCCAAAATATCTTCTCGGAGAAAACTCAAGATTTTATTATGTGAACAGCAGTCTCAGGACTGTCTGTGAAAATACAGCTGCAATAAAAGACCCCCACAGAAGCTGGGGGGTTGCAGTGCAGGAAAGAAGAAAAATGTCAATAACCAAAAGCAACAACTGACAGGAAAACAACCAGCAGCCCCTTTTGACTCCAAAATCTCCCAGGATGTGCAATGGTTGAAGCAGAGCCACAAGCTAGAGCTAATCTGATAGGAAAAGAAACGTATCACTGAACAGACAGAAAATTCAAACACAACTGGTTTTCCTTCAAATTCTTACATTGAGACTTTTAAACCAGAAAACACTGTTTTCTGGTACATCTGCTCACTGGATAAAGAAATACCACATTGCAAAAAATCACAAGAGTCATTTCAGATGGAAGAGACCTTCAAGATCAAGTCCAACCTTATTCCTAGCCCTGTCGAAACCACTAAACCATGTCCCTAAGCACAACATCTACCCAGCTCTTAAACATCTCCAAAGATTGTGACTCCACCACCTCCCTGGGCAGGCTATTCCAATGCCTGACAACCCTCTCAGGAAAGAAATTCTTCCTAATATTCAGCCTCAACCTCCCCTGGTTCAACTTCAGGCCATTTCTTCTTGTTCTACTGCTTGTCACTAGGGAGAACAGACCAACAATGTGAAGACACAGCTCCAGCTGATGCATTATTTACAAACAGCACCCCCAAATGTGGTGGCCTGGGGGAGGGGGGGTCATGCTGCTGACCCATGGGGGAACCAAGGTAAGGGAGATGGAGAGACTCTCCCATCTACTTTGGATGACAAGCTGTGGCAGTTTCCAAGTTTATTAAAAGCTCTCCTTCAAAGGAACACGAGAGCTCTATCTCTCATCCAAGTGACAGCTTTCGACTGACTTCCCTGGAGTTGCTCAGCCCCAGATTTGTGCTCATTTAAATGAGCATACACACAAAGAAAGTATTCAGCTCTTTTCTTTTATGTATGAAATAATACGTGGTAAAAGACCACCAAATGGATTAATCTGTCCCTTTCACTTACCACTCAATGAAAATCTAAAGCCTTCATCTTCACCCCTTTGACCTACCCTGCAGGTTTGTCTCTGTCTCACTATTTGGAGTAGAAGGGATCCCTGATTAAGAGCTATGTTGGGACATTGGTCAACAGAGAGCCAAGGGTCTCATTTCCTCCTGCATTAATATCTCGTGGGTGTTAATTGCAGTTATGGGTGAATAGGCAATACTGGAGAACATCGGATGTGAGTGCTTTGCCATTACTGATTACCTCACATCACACGCTCAAAACGAATTTGCTTGTCCCTGCAGTCCTTGGGTCAGAGAAAAAACAATCGGGGGAGGGGGGAGGGAAGCCTGTTGTTACCAACAGCCGCTCTTCAAAGGTCAAGGATTACAATAGTTGGAGCACTGCAGGTCAGGGCTGACGTGAACTGCACAGAAAAACTCTTCTTTCCCTCCCTGCAGCTTGGCTGAAACAAATGTTATCTGTCCCTCTCCCCTTACAAGCTTTGAATTCACATACA
>JANHGN010013585.1:219866-235290 GCA_024605025.1 Megaceryle maxima | reverse complement strand
AAAAAAAAAAAAAAGAAAGAAAGAAAGAAAAGAAAAATAAAAGAAAAAAATATTTACAATGTAATCTCTTCTCTGCACACACCTCTTCCAATCAGGCAGCTATGAAATCTGTCCTCCTGCAAGATAAGCTATCATTTTTTAACTAGGTAGATGGATGCCTTCATACATTTTTAAGCTTGGGACAGGATATATTTTGTGGTTTATTTATAATGACATCAATTACACTTGCTCCTAGGTAATAATTCACTCCTTTATAATTATTTATGAGGTGATTTTTACTTTTTTTGAATGTTTTATGCTTATTGATGTGTTTGGTTAACAAACACTTAAATGACATGGTCAGTTGCTTTGCAGGATGCTGGCGAACAGCAAAATCAATATGTTCTGCACCTGAGAACAACAACCTTCTTAGTTTTGTAGTAACGATTCCCTGAGCAAGGTCCCAGGAGCCTGAGATATAATTGCAATTCCACATAGTCAACAGTATGCTCAGATCTATAAAATCACCATCTTTAGCTGTTTCATTTTGGTTTTGTTGCATACGATCTCTGTCATTCACATCTCCGTCTCTGTGATCTCAACTGGCTGGTTTTTGGCTCCCAACCCCTCCTTTGGCTTTCATTTTAGAGCCTCACCTCTGTTTAATTCAGACCCCTGCACAGAGTAGAGAAAGCAGTTTGTTAAGTAGCTGCTTTCTGCCACTCAATTTATCTTTGTTGATTGCCACCTTTGGAGAATAAAGTTCATAGTGCTCTAGATAAACATTAAAAAACCCCAACAACAACAACAAAAAGAAGTGATAAGGTTTCGTATCCCCAGCTGCAGATAACTGATCTTCTCAGTTGCTTTAATATGCAGAGTACAGAACACAGACAAGTGTTAATGGAATAATATATTCTATGGCCCCTCTGTGCTGGGAGGCTGACAGGACTCTGCACAGTGAGGAATGGGAAGCTGGGTCAGCTCCTCCGGTCGAGAAGCTGGCAAAGAAATTTGTCTTCCCATTGCAAGGTCTTTATAGATGCAAAGGAGAATATACGATGGTATTTCAATCTCCAAAGTGGCTTGTGCTCCAACTGTGGCACAGGGTGTTTTTTAGAAGGACAGGACCAATGCTTTAGGGCCTTTTAAAAGTGGGAATTGTCGCTCTAGTGTATTTGTGAAAGGCCTCGCCCAGCAAATGCAATGAGGTAATTAATCAGATATATTTGTGTTTTAGGTTTGAATGCAGAGTACATAAACCAAGGCAGAGCTTAAAAGAGTAAACAAGTCAGGAAAGCATAACTGACTTCATCCATCATCTCTCTTACAGTGTGGTCCTGGTCTACTTGTGGTCTACAAGGCCTCCTTCAATACACCACAAAGAGTCCATAAAGACCTATCAGGCAGTGAAATGGGCCGTGTTTTCACATGAATGAGAGTGTGTGTCACTCCACAAGCTCTCTGAGGATCCAAAACTGATCAAAGGTAGTGGGGAATTACTGTCTTCCTGGATTGCCACAAGCACGAGGAAATTAGAAGCCTTTTATGAGGGGGCACAACTTTCAGAACGAGGCTTCCTCTCCATGCCATTCAGGTAAGGTTTTGTTTATCAGCTCATGCAGACAGTCACCTGCCACACTGCTAGCATCGAGTGGTTCTGAAACACCACCTGATCTCACCTATTACCCTCCACATGCTGCATCCAAGACCTCGGCTACAGTATGCAGCCTGTTGCAGGGTGTCCAGCAAGGCTTTCAAGCACAGATGCTCTCAGAGCAAAGAGAACATCCACGGAGAAATAGGATTTGATAGAAAGGGTAACTAATGATCAGATGATTTCAATTTGGAGCATAAGCACAAGACACCTGAAAGAGGGTAGATTTTCACATACTGAGCACCTGAGAGCTGAAAACCAGATGTCTCAGCTGGACACCTAAACTATCAGGTTTTCTCAGCAGTCACTTTAGAAAATGCAGCTTTGAGTCCTTTGGCTAATACAAAACAGGTCAAACATCTTCCAAATGGTCCAGTGAAACCCCCCCAAACATACTCTTTGGAAAGTTATTAGCTGGTAGCTGACAAAACCACTTCTCCCCTTTCATTTACAAAAATGAAAACTGTCATCATTCTTCCGAGATTCAAAATAGAACAGTAGTAATGTTAACATGAATAAATCAACTGGGAAGACATCTGTAAATCTTGATCAGCCAAAGAGATATAGTTACCTGCTGTAAAGGAAGATAGCTGGCTTTTCTACTTCCATTAACTGTTGCCAAATCTCATAAATGTAAACAGAGAATAAATCCTTTCAGTCACTGAATATGAATATTCTCCTGGGAAAATCCAGCTGGCATCCAACTTGATTTATGTGCTTTCAAAAAAGCATTTGTTTTATAAGCCTAGGGTGAGCCTTTGAATATAAGTTCATGTGTAAAAAATATTATGGCTCAGGACCTATTTCAGCAAAAAATTACAACCTCTTCTCAGCTGCCAACCATTCCTGATGCTGAGAGCAAAGGCACGTGACCTCAGGGTCACAGCATCCACTTGAAGGAATCTGTTAAACTTAGGTATTGAAACAATGACTTGTAGCATCACAGCCCCTTTCCAGAGAGCTACTACAGCTCATCTTTGCACTGAAGTTCGAAGCCTGGAGCCTCAGTATCCATTGGATCTGAGCCTGTGTGACTTTTCCACAGTCAGAAAAAAGAATCTAAAGCCTTCCTGCACAACCCTGACTTTTGAGCAGTGTCACCTCAGGTGAAATGCTATTTCTCCCAACCCATACTTCATAGAGATGCTCCTAACATCCATCTTCTAACACTACTTTAACATGTAACACCTTACCTGAAGATTCTACGCCTGTCCTTCATGAGTACACTTCAAGCTTCAATAAACATCAGCATTACTGGCAAATTTATGCCAACTGCACAACATGCTGCCCTCCTAGCCATTGAGTATTTCCCAAGTGTGAGAGGAAAATACATCTTACAGTCACTCCTCACTCTTCAATGTCTCTCCTCAGTTCAGATGCCTTAAGCAAATCATTAAAGATAGGCACGTTTTTTTCTCTTCACAAGGCCATATTATTAAACAAAACATGATTAGAAGGTCAGTAACAGGCCTGCTCTTTGGCTGGGAAGGCTGAAGACTGGCAAGCTCTGGGTGGCTGGAGTGAGGCAATAAGAAGAAAAAATTAAAGGAAACAGTGGATATTAAGCTGATTGTTTCTCTGTGTTTTGTGCCTATGCCTAATTATTTGGTCTAGTAACCTATTCCCAAACTTGAAGACTTTTTTGTATGCACACACACAAACACACAGAGGTGCAAAACACACACGTGTTCCCTATATATGAATATCCCATGCCATTTTATTTTCAGTCTTGGGGGAATTGAGAGAACACTGTCAAGCATGTTCTCAGTTCTACTCTATAGAGGCCTGAACTAAAATTACGACTGAAAAGCAAATGCAGTGACCTTTAAGGAATCGAGAAGAAGCTATTTCCAGTACATTACTAAATGCTATATTTTAAAGGTTCTAACCTTATTTGCTACAAGTGTATAATATCAGGAAAACCTTGTGAGTGAAGGTTCTGCATTCATCACATAGCCCAAGTCACTTACAGAAGAGACGGGGAAAGTTATTACTTTCCCCCTTGCAGTCATCAAAGTTCAGCCCCCTTTCCTGTGGTGTTTTGCAGCATTAAATAAGGTTCAGGGATCACTAAGAATTACAGGCTCCTCAACTTAACAAAAATACAGTTTCCTGCAAGCGGCTGTAGGAGCATCATCAAATAGGGAGAGCAATTTATGAGATATGCATGTCCTATACAGCTCAGACGAGCTGAGGAGAGCCGGGCACTGTTATCTGGTATCGCCACAACATAAACTTTATTGAACGAAATACTCTTCCATGAGAATTGGAATAGAAATTGATTTACAAGATACAGTTTAGAAGTAAGAGATAGGACAACAAAAGACATGTCATAAACTCATCAAAGCCACCCTTAAGCCTGGAGTTAATTGCATCAAGTAAGTAACAAGAGGTGCGTGGTGGTGTGTTTGCGTAGTGCTTTATTTACGGTCTAAAATGCAGACTTTGTGTTTTGATGCTTAGAAAATCATAAAGTGAAATGTTAACTTCACTTTATTAGTATTATTGATCGATTTATATTGTAGCTTTCATATGTATAAAGGTACTCTACAGCAAATAAATCTGGGAGCGTAAAACCTTCACCACAGCAAATAAAGAATGAAGGCAGGAAGAACCAGCGATGCCAATAAAATGAAAAAGTGGTTAGTAAACAAGTGTGGGGTTTAGCTGATTTTTATAAATTTGTCTGGAATTAACTGTATGGGATATTGTGGTGTCAAATATTTCACCGGGTAAATTTCTAATAAGAAAATACAATGTATTGGGCAATGGGCAAATAGAAGAGGTGTAAAGCATAAATACTAAAAACCAGAGATACAATGCAGCTTGCACAACGGAATAAAAATTCAGTCACAAAACAACACAAAGAAAATAGGCAAGATCTTAAATTCCTTATGAAGTACTGTAACATTTATAAGCAAGAAATATCTAATGCAAAGACAATCTGCTACCATTCATATCTCATCCCTGCTATCCAAGTCCCTCACCCCATAAGCTCTGGCACGGGCTTATACATGAGCTTATAATTAAGAACGTAGTTTATACAGTCACTGCTATATACTACATGTGAAAATGAGAAAAAGCTGAAGAACAGCTCCAAAAATACTGCACAAATGATTCTGTTACATTTCGGTTTTGGTCATCAAAAAAATACCTCCATTCCTTTCAATATAAACAGGATTGTACCCTTAAAGAGCTTCAAGAGTTACAAGGCCCTGGATGTGCTTTAAAGCAGCACAGGAAATCACAGGCACAGATATGGTACTTGACCTTTAGTGGTGCAATGAAACCACTAAAATATATGTTAGGCTGGAAAATGCTGAGATCTTCTACTGTGAAACAAAACAGATATTGATTTTTTCCTATACACCTTTTACTACGACAGTAAGTCAAACACAGTTGGTGCCAGATGATTCTGGTTGTTTCAGGTATCATGCAACACGTTCAGTAAAAGTCAAGAGTTGGGAGATTTTAGTACTTTTGCAGCTTGGATTTCTGAAATAAAGTAAGCGAACCTGCGGGTTAAATGAATGTCCCTATACCTTGTAGGAAGTGAAGCTCTGTAGAAAGTCACACATGGTCCCCGACAGCGCCAACTTCAACAGGCGAAAGGATGAAGTTTGGCTGCGAGGATGTGAGACAACGTTTGGATGACTGCGATTGGATTTCTGACTTAATCACTAGGCAGGAAAGTGAAGGAAGACTTTCAAAGATCCCTATGTAACAGAGGAGTCCATGCCTCATCAAAGAACAATCGCAAATTTCATCTCGCGTGAGCCTAGAAAAACTTGAGAATTTGACCGTTGGTCTCTTTAAAGTTATTTAAACTACATAGCTAACCCTGACTAGCTAACCCTGAAATATAAGTACAGTGAGGTGTAAGTACAGCAACAGTAAAGTGTAAGTACAGCAACATATTTCTTAGTCTTTTTAGAACAAATGCTTCTCAAAAAGCCTTTATAAGCTAAGCAATACATGATGGCAACAAATTCTAATGAGAAACAACTTCATACATCAAATATATTTCTGAATTTCTGCAACCCAGAACACAGTGTTGATTTTTACGGGCAGACATTTGAGCAAGGATGGATGAGTCTTTGTGACTTTGGAGTCTGCAAAGCTGCTTCTCCTACCCCACCACAGGTCCAAGAGGGCTGAAAGCAGATAGTACTTAGTATTGTATCCTTTAGGCTCTCCTGCTGTATGATCCTACTTTAAATACAAAGATCTCCATGATTTTATTACTGGTTGCTGTGGAAATGCTTGTGAGATCACAGAGGTCTCAATGCAAACAGCAGGAACTGTCAGCTTAAACCTGATTTTCAATCTATCCACAAGAGCTCTAGACATTTAAAATTTGTAATTAAAATCCACAGACAATAGGTCCCCTATTCTTAGCAACCTTTCATAGGTCACTGCGTGGTCTAAGGACACTTGTGGACTCTGTGCAGAAGTCTGGGGCCAGTCATTGTTTCTATGCATGTTTTAGTAGGAGTAAGAGAGGCACTTGTGCTCTACAAAGGCACAGCGATCCAACGGGGTTATCCACACAACCTACTCCAAGGACCTATGCACCAGGCAGAGGGAAGATCCTTAGCTGAGGTACTTTGTAAAGGCATCTCCCCTGCTGCCTATCACTGTCTCTGAGTTGTTGCTTCCTCTCCACTCCAAGCTAGAGCTTTATAGGGCTATCCATCAGCCTGGGCTATCAGGCAGGCGGGGGGGGCTCCTGTTCTCCGAACGACAGAAGAAACAACACCATTGATGACCCAACCTTGTTACCCTTATATAATCAAAATCTCATCCTGTAGCTACACACATGGTTACGTGACAGTGTCAAGCTGAGCAGCAAGGCCAGAGCTGAACGCTAGCAAGGACACAGGTCTTCAGCTGACTCCAACGGGAGTTCGTGCACAGCAGACGTGGGGAGTCAGCACCACTGAACATTATTAGTAACTGCAGCTGGGTTCCTTTCAGCTAAATCTGCCTCGTCCACAAATGACCACCAGAACATGAAAAAACCAGACAACTTGCCATACCTTAAGTGAAAAAATATGACTGAATAAATCCCAAGCATAAGACTTTGTGCCTAATTAGTTAAATCCCCTTAAGACATTAAAAAAAAAAAAAAAAAAAAAAAAAGATTGCTAAAAGGGCTCTCAGTAATTTGTAATAAGATGCTTAGATAATGTGCTCACTATCAAGGGAAGTTTCCAGTTTCACTGTACTCCATTTTTTAACATCTTGGCAAAGACCTTTTTCTCCCTCTTATGCTAAAGACCTCCCATTGACACTGTAACGTTAGCCTGGGAGCAGCTGGTGACTATTTCTGATGAATGGCAGGTGAGAGAGTTTTTCACGCCAAACCAACACGCACGCAAAACTGAATTCCCCGTCCTCCTTTCCTTTGTTTAGTAGTTTTAAAGAAGCCTGAGGCACGGCTGTTTGGGACAGTTAAGTGCTCACCTTACCTAAGCAGGCTGGCTGCAGGAGGGCTAAAGCAAAGAGGAGAAAAAGCGCTGAGAAGGAGCTCCCCTGTCCTACAGCTCCTACCCTACACCAAGGGCACCAGTGGCCAACACAGGCCAGATGGGTATCTGAGTGTGATAGTCCACAAACAGCTGAAAAGAAATCTCTTTTGGAGCAGACCCAGAATGAAATGGGTTTTCTCTGTGCAATAAAAAAGCAGAAGCTGATGAAAGGGCTAATTAAAACAGTAGTGTTTCTCTTGATGTCTGATTTTCAGGGCAATTTTCTTGGTTTGATTATATTTTAGCTGTTTTTATTAATTAATATGCCTAATTCAAATTAATTTGGACCTGAAACATGACTTCAGAATGAGAAATTTAAAAGACATTGTCTCTTTTTTTTTTTTTTTAAATGAATAGATTTAGTTCTTTTAAAACTACATTTTTCCATTCCTGCAAATAAATTGATTGAATAATAACTGGTTCCTGCTCCCTATCTACCAACATGAACTGCATGAGAAAACACCATGTCAAACTTTATATTCAAACCTTTCTTCAAGGGATAGATTTAAACCATGTAAGCTTAAAGCAGAGCTGGATAACAGTGTAAAGATGCCAAGCAAAGATGCCTCTGCTGACAGTGGTGGTCCTGGCGCACCGTGATTAGAATCAGGCTCCTTTGATGGGCTGGATGAGGACTGCCTGCTAAGTCTATCATTATAGGTGGATGGAAGTTCCTCCTCATTTCTGTACATGAAGAATACAAACACCAGAAATGCTGAGTAGCCTTGATTGACTCAGTTTGAGGGCATTCCAAGAAGAACAGAACTGCCCTCTCCCTTTTTTTTTTTTTTTTTATATTCATCAAAATACATTTTTATATTGCTTCAGCTTTTCTCTTTGTGCCAAGTTCCAGAAATAAACCTGCGTTATGAAACTGGCATTTTGCAAGTAGTTAGTCCTGAAAATTGACTAAGCCTTTTTGGTATTAGAAAAATCATTCTGAAGGCAGCTGAAATATTAAATAAAACAACAACAACAACAACAACAAAAATAGCTGATGGAACAGCAGGAAATCTGATTAATTTCCTTTTTTTTTTTTTCTTTTTACTGAGCAATGCTGATGAATCAAGATAGCCATTTTATTCAGCAATAAGGTAATTTGTTTGGCAAAAATAGAAACTACCTGAACCTGGGCTGAAAATCTAAACCATGATTTAGCTGAAGTTCAGAAATATTATTTAAGTTCACTTGAATTGGGTTTTCATATTCCCATTCTAATTATGATGGATTGGCACCCATACTGAATTAGGAGTGGCCAAGAGGTGAATGGGAAACTTGAAGAACAGCAAAGTTCTGCCTGAAGCAAAGAGGGTGACTCATTTGGAAGGAGGTTTGCTGAGGAATCAACATTCCAACTTAGTTACCTGGCAGTTTGGGGCAATTAGATTGGATATTTGAAACTGCAGCTGAGTTACCGTTTCTATGAATTCATTTTATTATTTTCTCTTTAGTTAACTAAACTCACCCTGAGAATTGAGGTTTCTATGGGAATTTGGAAGCGGGATCTAAAGAGAGTTTTACAAAGCAAATATCAGATATACATAGTATATGGCTTTACCACCTTAGAATATTTGCAGGAAGACTGGGAACATAAAGCAGGCAAATTCACCTAAACATTGTTAAGATTTTTCTTCCCTATCCTTTCTGCAACTTCAAGAACAAGTAAAATCGTGTCGTTGCACAGGCAAAGCAGATTCTGTGGATTCAAATGCAGTTCCGTTTTTGCCAAAAACTTTTTCTTATCACCGTGAGTTTTGGTAATTCCAAGGTTAAAGAAGACAATTTCAGAATTCAAAAAGCAGAAATGCATCAGGCCAGGACTAGCTAGCATCTCTGTTTTGGGACAAAAAGAACATAGTGGTTGTGAACAGAAAATGAGTTTGTATCAAACGGAACAAAAACTGGAAGTGGGAACAAAACCAACCAATTCCGAGCATCACTGTGAGCCATTCCTTACTACAGATGAGTGTTTCACCTTCTATTTGCATTACATTTCTGATAAAGCTACATTTGGAAAGGCACTCCTTTCTTGCTCTGCTTTGTGAGGCTTTTGCTTACCAGTTGGGTTGTGCGGCACCATTACATGTAGTTCACCAATAACAGACCTAATAAAGCTGCAGAACAATCAAATGAAGTCACGTATGTGCCTTCTGCTCTTTGAATCACAGTAGTTAGAAAACCAAACCAGCCAACCAACCAAAAAAAAAACCAAACTACCAAAACCCCCTAAATCCTCTCAGCTTGGCAGGCTGGCACAGCCCCGAATCACTAATCTCTCCAAGTGGCTAGCTTAGGCTAGTTTCTACAACGTCATCGTCCAGTGCAGTCTCTGTCCACATCCAAGAACGTACGCTGATCTGGGAACTTTTGATTTAATACATGTTGCCACACTGCCCTTGACCTCAGAAGGACTTTGAAGTTTTCTGGCTGGAGATGAAAGTTACAGTATGTGTGGCAGAGCTGGGCTGTAGAGTAAGAAAGAATTGCTAACTCAACAACTTGTTAAAACACATATTTCCAGAACTTTTTTTTTAATATTATTTATTTTTTTAAAGCTAATAAACACACTATTTCCAGAATTTCAGTCCTCTTGTTCAAATTGATTAGATGAGAGATGAATTTGAACAGACAGATAGATTAAATCAAGAGTTATGGGTAAATTATTTCCAGTCCTCCAAATCTGGCCTGATGGTATCCATTTCCTAGTCCTCCTTAAGGATTTCTTCTGGAGCATGGCCTATAAAGCTTCGATCTGTGTGCACATCATCGGGTTATGAGTGGCAATTAGATGTGAACTAAGGATGTCTTCACAGAGAGGCCTGTATTCTTTGGAAGATGTGAGAGGAGGCCAGATTCAGAAGCCACTTATTGGCAATGTTAATTTCCAAAAGAATAAAGAACTTGCATAGTCATTTGATACAGTGTGACCAAAGCTGTGTGAAAAACAAGAGATGAAACTCCTCGAGATTATTGTTTGCCTCCCAGTCATATGTTCATGTTGTTCGGACCTAAACCAGACATCTGTTGGACAGCTTAGTCATGTTGTAAAAAGGCCAGATGTAATTAAAGTGTGTACTCATTTCTTGCCAATCAAAAGGAACTGAAAAAAGAACACAAAACCAGAACACCAGATCACAGTTTCCTCTTTCTCTTAAGGGATCACATTTTCATGAGCAGGAGCCTTATGCTTCAATCTTCTGGGCAGAGATTCACCCATAGGCAGGCAGGCTTGTAGCAGAAAAAAACCAAACCTTGCCAGATCTCTCTTTGGACCTCTTGAAACGTACTGCATTTCCCTACTAGCAAAAAGCAGAATCAGCTCCATACCAGCTGTGCCTGGAGAACACTAAATTTTCAGACAGAAATAAGGAGATAAGAACAGTTTTTTATTTCATGAGAGCCAGGGATGAACAAGTTTGATGCCCTTGACAGCATCTAAAATATTACTCTGACTTGGGACAAAGAGCAGTCAATTAGTCATGAACGATGAAAAAAAAAAAACAAGAACAGAAACAAAACCCAACCAAACCAATGAAACAAAACAAAACACAACCAAAAAAGGGGTGAAGACCACCTTGTGAATCAAAGAGCTTGCACAGAAAAAAAAAAGCATCATCTGTTTTTTATGACAAGATGGGATAATCTAGAAGTCATGGGCATAAACGTGCATGGTAAGAATGCAGAATCAAATTAGATTGTCCGGGAGGAACAGCACGTGATTAAGTCTTCCATGCTGGGGATATGCTCAATGCGTATTTAGCGAGAAAGTTAAAATCAGTCCTGCTCTGAGCCAGTCATTTGGGTGACTTTCATCCTCAAGATCCTAAACTCCATCTTCAATCAAAGCGTTTGCTTTGCCTGCACCTCCTGGGAATTGGTTCTGTGACAACTGTTAAGCCTTTTCCAAGTAATCAGCATCTTTTATGTTCACAGCAAGACGAGTTCAGCATTACTGGAAAACCGTAACAGCCTTTAAGCCACAGAACACTGTAAAATTGCCAAGCAGGAGAAACAGAATGTCATCTTAAGGAGTCCCCCAGCAATTAGAAAAGCTCAGCAAACTTCAAATGAAGCAAAATCTCCTGCTCATCTTGCTAAAACGTGTTATGATTTATGATATTCAGGCACAGGAAACACCAGGGAAAGAAGCAGTCCGCAATCTCTTCCCCGCACACACCAGTCAGCGAATTGGTTTGTAAACTACAATTATTTACTGCAATGACTCCCTGGAAGTACTTCATCAGAACAGCTCCTCATCGTCACAGGTTTACAAAGCACTGGCAAAACAGATTTTCATGGCAGACATATGGGCTATTTTTCGGATTCTCAACACTGTGACACCGGTATCACTTCTCCGAATCAAGTATCGGCACTAAACCCATCCTTTGGCAGGACACAGGACTGTAGAGAGTGCAGGTTAGAAACTCCAGTATCCCCCCCCCCCCAATTATTTTATCTGAAACACTATTCTTGATTTGTTCCTGGTCAGAACTGCTGCTTATTGCTGGAAATCTCTTCTAATTCACTATTTGACCGAGTAGTTCCTATTAATTAGCTGTAGGTAGCTCCCGGCTCAGCACCTTACGTAGACCTGAGCTGTTGTTTGTGGCTGCACCAAGCAGGTAAAGAGGATGCTGATGGAATTTAGGCCACCCTTCCAATGGCTGCTTTCTGATGGGTTACTCACATTCATACATTAAGGAGGAAAAAGCCCTTTCACAGACACACACGCATTCAGTGACTATTAAGAGAAGGCCTACCAGTGCAAGTGGATTGAATGATAGGCTTAAAATTACAAGCAGGACCAACTATTGATGGCTTCTATTTACTGATCCTGCTAAAGGTTCACTGTACAGATGCTGACAGATTGTTTGATGAGATTTTCAAGTTAAGAAATGAACAAAAGCAGGTATTAAAACCAGAAGAGAATGAACTATTTTCATCCTGTTCTTTAATACTTCAAGAAGTGGTATTTCTGCTTCCCTCTTCCCACTTGCTCTAGCTCAGTTAATATACCTTAGGTCATTTAGAGGTGGTTCAACAACCTTCAAGTGCTAGTAAAATGATCTAAAAAGCAATTTTTTTTCATGCTTAATTAATATGAACGTTTATGAGGATGGGTTTTTTACTTGGGATTACTAAAAACAGATGTGTTGGGTAAGAGATAGACTTAGGGATACACTGAGAGAGAGTATGCTGCATGCACATTAGCCATCAAAAAACTTAGGTATGTAAGTATAGGCTCCTCATCAAAGCTGCCTACAGCCAGCAAGGAGGGGCAACTATATTCTAAGTATCATTCAGCTCATCCTAAAACAACAGTCAAAGGCAATACAGATTAATCACTCCATGGAAATGATAATTTCTCTTGCATCAACTGTAGACAGAGCCTATATCATTAGGTTAAAGATGACGAATTTCTAGCTACTTAATTTATGTCAGATGAGAAAAATCTCCCCAGAAACTCAAAAGTCAAGCCTAAATTGAAGCCAATCTTTTGAATCAGATGTCCTCTTTATTTCTTTTGGGATCAAAGCTGCCAGACTAAGCTTGCATTAACATTTCTCATGCTAGACCTTCTTATGTTAGAGGTCCAGAAATTGAACACCCTACCAAAACATTCTTGCCATTTTTTTCAGCTCTTCCTAAAAAGTTGCAGGACTTTCCTGACAAACTGTCATCTTGATTGTTTCCTACTTTTAGGAAGGCAGAGACGAGCCACATAAATATCCACATATTTATCTCAGCTCAACTGCTGAGTTATTTTAGGCTTGGCCATCAATTGAGCTGTGGGAAAGTTAGCAATGTATATGGCTGATTAAGCTTTAGCACCACTCCCAAGTCATATTATGACACTAAACATTCTTTTGTCTATTTACATATCCTGGCTTTCCCCCATAACAAAGTGCCCCCTTTTTTTTTTTTTTTTAACCAAAGTTGCTACTTACATTTGGGTTTCTTTCTCCCCAGTCTGTCTCATTTGGTCATACAGCATATTCAGTATGATGTTATGACATCATCACCAAATTTCTCACTGTCCAGATTTAGTATGTTTGTGCTTTGTAGTCAAATACACCCTTTCCTTTGGTGCATTTCTATCATCTGGTTTAGGCCAGGAACCATCATCTCGATAGGCATTGCTCTGAATTCATAATTCCATATAAACTCGGGGAAGAGAAGACAGATTTAACAGGGTAGTTATGGTTAAAATGGCAAATTTCATACTGTGTCATAGACTAATGGAAGATGAAAACAAACACAAACAAAGTCATCCTGATTTCTCTAAGTGGCCTTTTTGCTGCCGTCTAAAAAATGTTAACAGTGCAGCACAAGGCATTTCACTAAGAGCTGCAATTTCAAGCTTTAAACCTCAGAAACCATTGTGACATTTTAGAGGTTTGGGCTTTGAAAACTGATTTTCGCATTTTATTTGCCTGGATGCATTAGATGAAAGATCTGCTAATATCTTCATGACCTCAGTCTGCCACATTTCACAGCAAAATGTATCAGCACTGCATTTTCATGGTAGACAGAGAAACCAATGTTTTTTATGGGCTTTATGACACCATGATATGAGCATAGACTTAAGTATATGACATAAGATTTTATATAGCTCAGTTGAGACACATAAAATATTCCTCTAGAAGACAACATTTTTTAGTCAATCTTCATATTCTTTTTAGACCTACTTTAATCTAAGGACCCTTTTCATTCAGGCCCTTCTCAGTTAGGACTGTGTCTTTCGGAAACGATGGTAACCTATACTGAATACAGCATAGTATGGGGTCTTACTAAAAGAATGAAGCAATCCATCACCATCTCCTTAAACTTATATTCTGAATTCAGGCTCTTAATTCTGACATTCCTGTGGCTTCTCTCAATGCTTCTCCTAAACGTCGGAACATTTCCAAGAAAAAAGTCTCGATTCTTCCCCCACCCTGGCACAGTACAGCAGCTCCATTCCTCTCTATGGTACTTAGGACAATCTGATAAGGCGTTTTCTAAATCAGTAATATCAGTTATGTCAGTCACGTTATGTATTCTATAGACAAATATTCCAAATAAGATGTCAAAGGCTCAGTTACGTGTCTTATGAAAACAAATCTTGTCATTCCCGTTTCTCAAATGCAGCCCAACCCAAAATAGCACAGTGGTTAATAATCCTTCCTGAATTCAGTCAGGGAAGACCACTATGATTTACACATTATCATCATTATTTGTGCCGAAGGAAAATTAAAATACAGGCAAGCAATTAGCACTCAGAAAAATATCTGAGTGAGGAAAAGAGCTCAGCTTCATTTAGTCCACAGCCTAATCTTTAACTAATCGGCTGCACTCCCTTAGTTAAATCTCATATAAAAGCCTTAAACATTGAAGCAGACAATCCCATTTTAATAGGTATCAAAATCTTCTGAACTTTGTAGTTCACTTAATTAAAGCTTACAATGTCTTTGGATTTGCATACCTCCAAAGTCTACGGTCACTTTGTTCTCCTATGGCCATATGCAAGTCAGAACTGCGTCTAACCTCATCCTCTACACTCCTTCCGTGAAGGAAAGAGAGAGTTTTCTAAGGATGGTTCACCCTGTCCTGCGATAGGTGTCAGAGGTGAAATACACCTCTTGGCAGTTCCTGTTATACTCCATTAGCTGAGGTGTGAACAGGCACTTCCACAGAGCAGACCTGGACACACGTTCAGTGAAACAAGCCTGTGCAAGTCAAGGAGAACGTTCTCACGCAATGGTCTCATTCACCAAGTTGAATATAAATCCTCCACATAATTCTGGGGAGAAAAATAATCTTCACGATCTCAGATTTTAGGGTCGTGTTTCAAGGACACTGAGGAATTTCTGGAAATGTTTGAGAAAGGAACTCTTGCTCTGTGTGTGATTTAGTGACTTAAATTTGCTTCCACTTTGAAAAAAATGCTTCATCTATCTTCTAGCTTGTCATATTAAAAACATCTTCACAAACCTTGAAAGGGGCAGGATTCTTAGGCTTGCTTCTCTTATTATCTAGGGTATGAAGGAGAAAAGAATATTTGATTCCATACTGACAAATATAATGGGAAAAAAAAAAAAAAGATAACAGCAGAGTTTCACTGTTGGCTTCCCAAATGATCTCTGCTACTTTCCAAAAGGAAAAAAAGAAAGACTTGTAAGTGTGGCAAGCCCCTCTTATACTGTTTGAAGACCCCAAAGCAAACAATTATTCTCAAGAGACATTTCTGATATAGGATATAATGTTTCAACAGAAC
>JANHGN010013585.1:203882-219766 GCA_024605025.1 Megaceryle maxima | reverse complement strand
CAAAATAAAATGGCACAGCTCGTTCTCTGTTTATTACTTCTGGTAAAATGAGACTGGGAAAGTGTACACAGAAAGCATAAGCACTATGCAGAGCATCTGGGTAAAATTCCTATCTGACAGAACAGGCAGTTCAAGTTACCTTCTGGAGGTTGCCTACTGCAGAAAGCTTGTAACGGAGCTGAGTGTTAAGCCTGGAATTCAGAGTAGCCAGAGCTACATTTTATCCATCAAAAAAAAATCACCTCCTACAAATAGTTTCAGTTCTCAACACTGACAAAAATCTGGTCTCCATCTTTGCAGAGGGCCTTGAAAGTAAGACATGGTTTGCACTCATGGTTTGTTTTTAGTCAGCCCAGAAACATGGAGAGACCTGGTTTCTGGTCTCATAAAAAGTAGCTTCACACAGGCTTTAAAGTCATGAGGAACACAAATCTCAGTATGACCCTGGACATACCCAGATCTGTTTCTGGGATGTGAGAAATACACAACACTCACATTCACTTCAAGGAATAGAAATATATCTTTCCATCACGGTAAGAAACTCTTAACATTTTTTGTTTGGGTTTTTTTTTTTTTTTTTTTTGGTTGTTGTTGTGGTTTTGGGGTTTTTTTTGTTTGGTTGGTTGGTTTTGTTTTGTTTTTTTGCACTGCCCTAAAAATAGTACTCATCTTTGACTAGCTATGTAAAAAGAACAATTACTGCAGCAATAATCAATGTGAAATATATGCTCACGTAGAAGACCTACAAGCTCACATATCTAAATAGAAAAATAGCACCTAAATAGATAGTACAGTTCACTTATTACACAGACTACGAAAGAAACAGATTTATTTAGAGTGCAAAAATACCCTGATAACAGACAGTGTGTCTCACCAGACAGCCTCCTTTAAGAGGAGGTATTTAAATATCAGAAGCACCATATGGAAAAAATACATTCAAAATAACACATCTGGGGGGTCAGCTCGTTTTTTACTCAGCAATGAAGTATGTATTCAGTGTTGCTCCCTGAGATTAATGGATTTCTTCTATCATGCATACAGTCTACAGAGAATTAGGCAGTCTTAACTACCACAAAATCTCAAATTTTATGTATTTGTTTATAGGTTTTTTTTGAAAACTCTCATTCTCCTTTTATACCCGAAGATCTACCTCAGCGGTGACCCCCTGATTTCTACAGTGGGGCTGTGTCTTTCCTAGCCCCTGTGCTATCCTTACCCTGGATGCTCAGAGATTCCTTCACAGGAGCATCATGAAGACAACAGCCCAGAACAAAACACTGCATATCATATCCACACGGTGGATATCATCTCCACCTAGTGACCTCCCCTCTGTCTGCTCCTTTCTTCCACCTGCATAGGTTAGTCTCACCTGTGAACACTGGCCTATTGCGTGGCCATCTCTGCCTGCCCCACTGCCTTTGCCACATTGTAAGATTTAGCCCAAACGTTGGCTGGATTGGGTCAAAGGAGCAAAGGCCAAACCAACTATTGAGATTTTTTTAAACTTAAATTCACATTTACTTCAGTCCTCAGTGCCTACCACAGAGGAGTAGCTACACAGTGCCAGGGCTATGCAGCACAAGATGACAATGCAGCCTAGACCCACCCCTTCAGATCTCTCTGCTCCTGCCTGTGCACAGTAGGAGGAAAATCTTGGAGCCTTTATCCAACAGCCAGTCCTGTTGCTGCTGAATTTGACTGGAAAGTTTTCACTACCTTCACCAGGGTCAGACTCATGCTGTGATGCTGCAGTTCCTAGCACTGTCCTTGCCAAAGTTACATTAGACACGCGTGTGTATGCACACATAAAACACGAGTGCTATTCAAAGCAAAAAACATTTTGCTATAATCTGAAAGAAAAGTTCCACCCATCTCTCCATCTAACAATTGTCCTCTGCCTGTTCCAGCCACAGGTCACTGATGGTTTTTTTTTCACTGAATTAACTCCAAGCATTTAAAAGAAAGAACATTTCAATATGTTCTCCTGACAGGTAAGAAATTAACTGCATACCAGGAGCTATTGAATTCAGCTTTAATAGTATCAATAAACATTTCTGATTAAATTATGAAATTGATTTTATAATTCTAACCATTATGTTTTTACATCAATATCATCATATGACAGCAAATGTAGTTACCGCTTCCTTATTGATCTCAGCCATGGCACTCCAAAGTACTCGTTTGACTGTATCACAAAATCAAACCTGATTTCCTGTAGTACTGTAGTAACTTTTGGTCATGACTTTATACCAAGAACCAGCAACAAATGGATTATTGAGTTATTAAGAGGTATGCCTTGTTCTCAGAAGCCCAGGCACAGTTCTGCTGCATGCTTTTCAGGGCAAGTTTCAGGACTCAGGAACGTTGTTATTCTTCTACGTCAAATAATAATCCCTCCTCTTTCTCTTGATGAGCCATCTATCAGGTTTCTTGTGAGCAATATAAACACTGTTTATTAACGAGAAGGAACAAAGTGCTATTTATAATGCTCATTCAAGCAATCCAACAAAATCTCGGAGTTTCTGTAGCTTGGGAGCATTACTCTTGATCTCACCCTCCCCTCTGTCAGGATAATAGTTATGTGTTGGGCCACTCCAGCTCCCCATAAGGTTTAATGTTCTGTTAAGAGAATGCATAATTCAAAAGGACCACTGTTGCTCTGATACATGCATAACAGTAAATCAAAGGTGTAATGTGCTGGATATTTATGTCTCAGGGTTAAGAACAAGTCTGATCAGATTAAAGAAATTTCAGTACTGGGCTTTTTGACTGCTGTAAATTCTTCCACAGGCCCTCCCATGCCTGAACTTTTCTAGGCTGAAGGACTGCAAGGTATCTTCATTGATATAAACTGCTGTCATGAAAGAGGAGCGGCGAGTTGAGACCTTAAGCTGTTTTGTCAGATTGCACTTTTGTAATGGAACTGTGGGTCCACCGATATGTTACCCTAAGGTGTCTTTTCCAAACAGCCAGTCATGTGTCTTCCTCCCTGGAAGGGCATCTGTTTCAAAACACAACAGTTTTTGTGGGCTGAGGAAAGGGGAGTGAGGAGTCAGATGGAACTTGTGCTCTTATCCCTCTTGCAAGATTATTCCCGAATATTCACGAAAGTATTTAGGCCATTGACAAGTATTTGCCTTGTCAAGTCCATGGGGAACTCAATACACTCGTGTCTCTCCGAGATAAACCATTCCCTGAAACCAGACATCAGCAGAGGGCTGGAAGTTGTTTCACCATACTCTGATTTAAAAACAAAACAAACCAAAAAAACACAATGGGTAAGCTGCTTCAATTTATCTTGGCAATATAATACCTCTGGGTATTTAGTGATTTATATAGTGCTGGTTAAATCCATCACAGCACAGACAGGCACCACGTAGAGTCCATGCAGAGATTATGGGCCCTGTAACTGCTGCTCTACCACGGCAGAGCATACTATGCATGGTCTATAGCATGGTCTGCTGGTGGTGTGGAGTGGTATCAGTATTTTGCTCAGTCACTTCACACTTATGCTCCTTTTATTTACTATCTTACCCCATATCCATTTAAGCAGAATATGCTCAATAGGTCACTTTTCCACAAATACCACACAACAGAATTGGGGTGAGGCAAACCAGGGATTTTGGTGCATTGGAGTTTGCTGCCCTGTGGGAGAGATCTGTGTTTGGCCTTTCAGTTCTGAGCCAGAACAGCTTCCCCAGAACGGTAAAACACATACCCCAAGTCTTGCATTGCACTTGTCTGCACTTGCATTGCACATTGTCTCAGAAATCCCTGGCTTTCCATAGCTGACCACTTGCCCAAAACTACACCTTTAATTTGCAAAAGCTTCAACGCTTCACTCAGGATTCTGTTTGGAAGTGTAAAGAATACCATATATTCAGTAGATGCTTTGGGGTGGAATTGAGGTAATGGCTCTTTTGGAGTCAATAAAGCTTGCTGATGTAGTCTACTTTGCAGGTCCACAACTCTTCACTGAGCCACCTGCAACCTGCAATGGAGCTCTTGGGTCAACTGTCTGACACCTGAAATCTCCCTGAGGACTCCTGATCTTCTCTAAGGCAGCAAGCCCCCTAAATTTATCACCACAACATGGCAAAAGAGGGTAAGGATCTTGAGGTACTAGCAGCAATTGAAAACAGCTCTCACTGCAAGTGAAGGAAAGCTTTAGTACTCACACTGCTGAAACAAGGAAGGATGAGTATCCTTGCTCTCCAGAAGCCATCAATTGGGGTGCCATGAATAAAGATGTGACTCATCTCACCTCATCTTAGTTAACTAAAAGAAGAGCATTTCATCTCAGGTAGCTTGTATGTGCTCCTCTGCAACTGCTGGAGAGAAATGTCTTCAGAAGGTAAATCATCCCATACTGAAGTGACTGCATTAGCAGGATGAATCACTGAAGAAAGAGGGAATTGCAGTGACTGACTTAAGCTGAGAACTAAAATAAATTCTAGACAGCTAAAATTAGGTGATGCTAACTGCACCCTAAACAATTTGCTTAATCTCGCAGAAAATAAAAAGTTTGCAGCAGAATGGAAACGAAGAATCTCTTTTCTCCAGTCTCACATTGATATTTGAAGCTTTGGGACATTTATTCCTTGTTGTTGAGCCTCTCTGCCTTGGCATCTATTCGGTGTTTTATCACTGAGGGGAAGATTCCAAAGGCTCAGTGGGCAAAGTGGTAAAATTGGCAACTCAGATCTGTGTTCTGAGCTCTGACCATTATTCGTCACTTACTTTCCACTTGAAAACCATTTTTTTTTCCTCAAAAAGTGCCAAAAGGCCTCACTGCTTCCACAAGTTGGGTCATTTTGTATCTCACAGTCCTCTGTTCTTGGGCCAGGAGAGATCCTCATGGTGCCACTAGCTACAATTTATCAAATCACAGATGAAATATTTTCATCTTCAGCCTCCATTTCCCTCACTTCAGCAGTCTTCCCAAGCACACAACTAAGTGAAGTAAGCACATGGCTAAAGAACGTGAAATAGATTTTAGGATAGACTGGGTACAAGCTCGGAATACTTTTGTTTCCAGGACCTACGAACAGAAGCTCTATTATTGCACATTCACCACTACACCTCTGATGCATAAGGTTTTTTTTTAAAAAAAAAAAAAAAAAAAAAAAGTCTAAAGTTCTCTTCCCAGGTTAACTGAGGTTAAACAGGTGGTTTTGGTAAGGATTGCAGTTACATTTTGATTACACTAGCCCACATTCTTACATCACATCATGCAATACGATATACCCAAATGGATCCTTCAGTGCCAAACTGGGGCCCCAAGCTTGATGTTGTTCTAATTGTGTTTTTCAATAATCCCTGTGACCTCTGCAAAGCATCACCAACCAAATACAGGCTCTTAGAGCTGAGTGCTAGGTTATCTTTTAGGGGTATTTTTTGCATCTCCTTTTTTACTTCTTGATAGAGCAAAGTAAAAGCAAAAAGGGGTTTTATTAATCTGAATAAAAATACATCTAAAGAACCAGTTCATTGCAGTTAGATAGTGTGTCTTCTCTAGTAACCTGATCTAGTCTCCAAAAGTTAAACTCTTAACTTCTTTAAGAGGGCTTTGGACACAGCCTCTGCTGCAGGAATGCTGCTTTATAAAGAACTAGTATCAAAGGGGAGGCTGAGGGGAGAGGCCAATTCTTGATCTCATCCTGGAGTCACTCCACACACTTCAAATATGGCCAAATTCTGTCTCCAACCACACCCTGGCAACATCATTTCCTTTATTAGGGATGCAATGGCTCTATCTGGGGGGAGAATCTGACCCAGGGGACCTCACTTGTTCCTGGCAGAAGCTCATCCCCTCAGGAACTGGAGCTCTCCAAGGCATTGGACTTGGTGGGAGGGGGGGATTGGAAATTTCTGTGGAACTACCTCAGGGACACTGATGGTCATTGGAGTCTCCTTACATTTTGTGCAGAGGAATAACGTATTTCACTAGAAAATATGGGTCAAGTAGAGCATCAACAGGAGAGATAGCAACTTGGTGAAGTTTCACTGCCAATATGGGGAGCAGCACCACCACTACATGGCTCGCCTGCTTTGTAGCTCAGTAGGTGTATTTTCACATGCTCTGGAAAGCATTTGACAGATGTGCATTATTATGCACAGCAATAACTGGTGTATATTAAAATGAGCTGCTCAAGAGGGGAGGAGTGAAACCCTGCACCTGTTTATGCACCTTCCAATCTACCGCTGTTTCCTTGCTGAAAAACAACCATTAATTTCTACTCATCTGCATAAAAGAAAAATACTTTGAAGAAGGTTTTTCTACAGCAGCGAGGGCAGCTGGTGTCCATTTAAGGCACTTGGTCTGTCTCCCATGTATGTGCTTTTAAATTCAGCTCTGAATTATTAGGCAAACAGTTGGAGGTACTACACCAAAGGCTGAGGCACACAGGATGGATTTTCTTCAGCCTGCTTGCTCCTGTCCTATCACTTGCTAAGTCCCAACACAACTCTTCTAGTCTCTGCTTCATAATGCCCTATCTTCTCCTGTCAAAGAGATATCACATACAGTAGCCTTTTTTCCTTCCTCAGCCTTTTTCAGATTCCCAACTCCTCTCATTCTTTTCAGATAAAGTCTTGGCTTCTGCACTTGGTCAGAGGAGACTGCTTCAGAGACACCCATTTGGTCATTCTAAGTCCTCCTCATTTCAGAATGTAATGTGTGAGGTGAAACTCAAGCCACTGAGAATCGGGTGGGAATTTACCTTTAATTTCCACACTTTCAAGATTTCTCCTTTGTCATCTGTATTTTTGAGGAGGTAGCAAGAGGAAAAGTCCTGTCCCAACTCTGACATTAATGATAGAAGATAATGAGCTAGTGCTGGGAGAAAACCTGACTTCTGCGCAGTCATTTGTGCAGCACAAATGCATGGCAGGAGTACACGAAAGGACGTGGTGGAAGGAGTAGTGGCTGTGCTGCTTTCTCTTGAACCCTGGGAGCAGCTTTAACCAAGGCCCTGGCAGAAAACTACGATGGTTTAGAATTTCCCTGCCTTCCTGCAAAAATGGTGAAGCAGCCTTTGCCAGGAGATTGCCCAGAGATTTGCCAGGAGAAGTGACCAGACCCATTGGAAGATCATCAACAGAGAAAGGAGGTGATGCAGCAGGTCATCAGGATGGAGAACTAGGCAGCAGCCTTAGGCAAACTATTTCAGGACTGTGTAAGAGCTAAGGGCAGCTTCAGCAAACAGCTTTGATGCAATAAAGGCAAAGCACAGAACCACCTCCCCTTCCTGCCCTTTACAGCAACAGGAGGCCATGCATCACACAGCCATCACCACGCTGTCCTGTGCCCTCTTGTCTGGACAAACCACCATCTGGCAGATTGGCACATAGGCTGGTGATGGAGATAGGCAGAATTCAAAAGCCAATCTGTCAGTATATGCTATGCAACCTCGAAACCTAGTATAGAAGTGGTATTTATATAGGCTTGTCACATTTCCCTAACCTCCCTTTTCTCTGCCATACAAACCAGGGATGGGCAAGGAAGGAAATCCCCCATTGGCAGCTTGAACACAAACCTGGAATATCAGTAGGTCTATTTAAGGAGTGAGGCTTAGGAAGGGTGTCAGAATAAGACTCATCTGGATTTCTTAATTCATACTGTTTCCAGATACTTTTCTACAGATTATTCCTGACACTTTTAGAGGGCCCCTGACCCATTTGCTGATTGGTCTGATCTTTACTAGCAATGAAACTAGAAGTCTTTGCTTACTAGAATTCTGAAGAGTTAAGAGGATACCCTTTTATACCAGTCACTGAAACTGCTTCTTGGCTAAAATATTCTCCTGTCAGTGTTTTTCATGTGTTCAGCAACATCTGCAGGATGTGGAAAGAACAGAAACAAACCAGATGTTGCAAAAGGTAGTGACACTGAGGAGCATAATTATTACAGTATCTTGTTCTTTTTTTTTTTTTTTTTTTTGGTCCCATCTTATGCCTTCATACATCAGTAACTTTTACTGCTGAAACAGAGACTGACTCATCTAAGTTCTCTCTAAGCAGATTTACAATCATTTGTAAAAATTGGCATATACCCCCCATTAAAGCCAAATTTCCTTTAGCAATTTCAGAGGAAAATAGATTAAGGGAATGTGGATATTTATCTCAGACGTCAACATTTATTCATTTAGGTAATTATCACTTCATTATGCTGTCAAAGGGAGCACACAGGGAAATTCACCACTGATGAACCAAACGCCACCCAAGTCCTCCACTTCTCGTGTGAGACTGGGTTGCCAGCACACGCCCTCGACGAGTATTTGTCGCAGAGATGCGACAAGGGTTGAGGGTCCAAAAGGGTACAAGCAGAGCGTGCTGTGCCATGCACGCAGGTGAACAACCGCAGCCTGATCCAACAGCGCCCCCCAAAGCAAACCCACGGACAGTCGGACACCCCGACACCATCCCAGCACCACGGGCTACGGGGCCTGGCTCGCGTCTGCTCTGCAAACTAGTGGGTTTCTTTTAGAAGCTGTTTACTCCATTAGAAAAAGGGGAAAAATAAATGAAAAAAAAAGGGGGAAAAGAAAAAGCATCACAGCCTTCTGAATGCCTCTGCTACAGCAGAAAAAAATCAGGAGAGTCCCTGTTAGATTGGGAAAACTTTCCAGTTACTTTAACTCAGACTTCAGGAATTTCGTAGGGGGATCAGAAGACCTGCAAGCTCTGCCAAATTCTGAAGGAACAAAGTATAACTAGATTAATATATAAATCTTATTAACTAAAATGTAGCTGAATACAGTCATTTGTTATCAAAGTCTTTCGATTGTTTAACAAATTGCAACATTTTGGTCTCACGGGCTCCCTGCCAAGTTGAGGCCCAATTAAGGTGGTTGGAAATGAATAGTGTTCTAATTAGTTTAATTACAATATGATGAATTATCAAACTAATTTTTAAAAACAATGTGCAATTAGCCTTTTAGCATTCAACCCCCATTTTCTGAAACAGGAAATGAAGCGGAACATACTTGTTTTTATCAGGGTGCTGAAGGCTGAACTACCCCAGCCCAGGAGAGCCTGGGGGTGCAGCAAGACACACCGCTCCCCTTCTTCATGTTGGGGTGGGGGGGGGGGCATTGTCTCCATTGCCTTTGGAAAGCGTGTTGACCAGTCCAGGACTCAGATCAATGCTCCTTTTCAGACTCTCAAATCAGAATTTTCCCTATGCCTTCCCTTAATCCCTCTCTTAATTGGGGTTGCATAAAAAACCATCCCAAAGCATGGCTATACTGGCTCGGTACAGT
Source organism: Megaceryle maxima (assembly GCA_024605025.1). Classification (NCBI taxonomy): domain Eukaryota; kingdom Metazoa; phylum Chordata; class Aves; order Coraciiformes; family Cerylidae; genus Megaceryle; species Megaceryle maxima. The sequence goes on along the minus strand of JANHGN010013585.1, from coordinate 210,503 downwards.
TTTTTTATGCTTACCTTTCAAAGGAGTGAACAAGCAAATTCATTTGCCCACAAACCATAAAGGTATACAAGTTCTGACCTCCAGCATATAAGGAAGTCCTATGTCTGTAACCACCTCATTTGTGCCCCATAATGCCACTTGCACAAAAACTATTTTCCATTTTCTGAGCATGTTTCTTTTACATTTGCCCCCCAGAGGCTATTTTCTGCCTCTGGCTACCAATCCCACTGCGTCACTCCTCCAGGCAGCAAACCTTTCCAGAAATACACTTGCACCTGCATAACCTCAGTAATGTTGCACCCTTGGAAGTGAAAGCACCATCTGGTCCTACTGTAGAAAGGTTCATTACTGGAGGAGTGGCCAAAGGTCACCACCTTTCATTAGCACTGCCAGGTATATAAGTAGAGTTTGGATCCATTACAGCAGAGCTCATTGCTGAGAAATAGAAGAGGATGTATGAAAAATATAGGCACCCACTGAATGGAAGTAAGCGTCAAAGAGGTTCACTTTAATGACGCGAATCCTTTAACAAATAATCAGGTTAAAAATGATCCACTTGGTATTTTGATGAGAATGGATTTTCTCATCCTGTGAACCAGAAAGAAAATGTGGCAGTAAAATAGCTTTCGGCGTGACTTAATTATCCCCAGAAAGACTTAGGAGCCTGCTCCAGCAAAGCACTTAAATGCATGCCGAACTTTAAGCACACGGGCATTCTCAAGGGACTATTCATCTATCTAGAGATAAGCATATGCTTAAGTGCTCTGGCAAGACACAGAGCAAGTGGAAGTCTCTCATCAGGGCCTGGAGTCACAGCGAACACATCTGGCAAGCACAATGGAGTTTGAGATGTCCTGTCTACCTGGCCCTTCTAAGGTCCCCGTCGCCCAGACTATCTGAGTGTCCCTCAATAAATGGAAATACTCGCTCGCAGTTTCCTCACCTCCTGACTGGCATGTAGAAAGATTTGAAAAGGTGCATGTATCTGTAGATTAAATCAGTTGATTGGAGGGAACCAAAACAAGGAAATGAAGTTGCCATATGTTTCTGCTTGTGCTGAAGCTAGTGGTCATGCTTCTATTTCCTGGAAATATGTTCCACAAGATTAAGCTGGCTATTTCCAGAGCCTTCATTTATTTGTCAGCAGTGGCAAGGATCCAGTTGATGAGGCTCTTGTAAGAAAAAAAGGACTGCAGAGAGCACTGACCTGTCAGGTAACTATGGTCAAACCCACCAAAGGCTTGAAAGGTGTTTGGCTGAAATCTGCATGCTGAGGAGCTGCTCCAGGCTGTGTAAGGACATACTGTTATGAGGGCTTCGTGATGTGCTTTGGCAGAACGCATGGCTAAGATCCTAGACTTAAGGACTGGGCACTGCTGCTCAAGCAGGGGGCTGCTGTGCTCTTGCTGCTGTTCCCAGGACTAACTGTCCCTTTGCCAGTCAGAGCTATGGGCACCCAGCACCACGAGGGTGGGTCAAAAGCACTGGACATTTGATCATCCACCCAAAGGCCCAGGCTTTTGGTAGACAGGATGTAGAAGAAACAGAGTTTTCTAAGGAATTCCTCTCCTCTTTTATCTGATTCTTAAGGGAAACAAGAGGGCAGGCTCTGTACCTCCCTACCAGCATTCCCAGCTAATTTTTGCTCAACTACAGCTGCAGGGAGGGGTACTTCTTGTGCTATCCAAAAAGCAGCTCTCTGGCTTGAGAAGGACTGGGAGGCTTCAAGCCAGGAGGGCTCATTCTGTTCACACCAGTGATGCTTTCAGCGAGACAAGTGTTTGAAACAGGTGCATTGCCAGACGTGCAAGCTGATAAGAACTGAAGAAAACACTAACAACAAGAAGGATGAAAAAATTCTGGCAATAAAAAGGTTAACACAAAACAGTAGGTATAAAGATAACTTGAACCCATCATTAAAGAAATTCAGTTATTTAGTCAATTTTACTTATTTGCAGGCTAGAAGATTAATGAGCTCAAATACAAACTGAGACAGTAATTAGGTTTCAAAAACATACTATAACACAATCAATCATTGCTTTGGAATATAATGACATTAGGGTAGAGCCCTCTTTCAGCTGAAGTTATTAGCATGTGATTGGTGAAGACTGGACTTGAAGAGAGAGTCTACCCCAGGGTCCTGTAATAAAATGAAAGAGGAATCTTAAATAAGGAGAAACTATGTCTTTGACCCTTTGTCCTTTGCCTGTAGATGCAGAGATACTGTATTCGGGATTTAGGGCTCTGTAACAGGACTTCGGGGAATGATGGCATTTCAAAAGACAGTTGGTATTTTACTTTAAACAAGACTTTACTTGAGACCTAATATGACACAGACGGTATGTATATGTCCTCTAATCTGGTCTTTGAAGCTATTAGCAGCTCCTTCCGAGGCATTTCAGATTGCTTCTTCAAGTCTTTGCAAACACGTCAACTTAGAGAAGGAATTCAAAACGTTACAGAACACAAAGTGAGAGAAAGGATCAAAATTTAATGTAAAGAAAGGACAGAAGAGAAACTATACAAAAGTGAAGCTCTCAATCATTGTTGCTAAAGCATTTTAGGGCAAATGGATTTTATATATTCCCAATTGCAAGGAATCTAGGTAAACGTTCCATAAATCCAGTGTCAGCTGGGTTCACAAATAAAGACAGAATACGGCTTTTAAGATTTCATCTGAATTTTTAAGTCAGGTTTTTATGCACGTATCAACTTAACCCAGCAGATCAGTGGTAATTCTCACACCAGTCTGAATATGAGAAAAGTTACAACAGTGTGTGTGATTTTTCAAATTTCATCCAAGTAGCTAAATTCAGGTATTTCAAGCAAAGCTTTTCAGAGGCTATGGCATTTTCTCTCATTTGCTGAAATGTCTTTGAAAATCATATCCCAGAACCGTGTTTGAGCAGCTAAATTCAAGTGGCCTAATTTTCAAAGATACTGAGTACTGCCAGACTTCAATAATTTCAATATTCATCAGCTCTAAAAACCAGGCTACTTCATCTGATGTACCTATGTATAGGGTTACGTACCTAATTCTAAGTGCCCAGGTTTGAAAAATGCCAGCCTTAACCCTCACACGCACTTCCCAGGCATTATCTAAGGAAATACACGCTCCCAGAAATAACCTGCACATCACCACCACATCTAAAATGAAATCTTTGTCATTTCCTTCACCTCAAGGGCTCAGTGGCACAGCCCTCTGCTTTGCTACTAGCGTCATGCTCTCCAGACATCTAATTGCTATTATTTATTCACTGTGGTATTCTCAACTATCCCAATTCCCTCATGAACAATTGAAACGGGTTGCAATAAGGACATGACACACAGGAATAAGAAGCTGAAATGTATTTCCTGGCTTCAACATCCTAACCTGAGGGAAGGTTATGATGGTTGACATGGCTGGGGTCAACAGCGATCGGTTCTAGTGGTTATTGTCACGTAGATGCTATGAATACTTCTGACAGCATTTCAGAGCAGTCTCAGCGGTTGATAAATCAAATGCAGAAGAACCTTAACTCAAAATGTATTGTAAATAATCTCAAAATGGGGGGGGGGGGGGGGGGGGGGGAAGGCCCCCCCCCCCCCCCCCCCGAGTTGGGGGTGTTGGTCTGCGGAGATTTTTAGGGTTCGCTGAAGGGGGAGGAGGAGAAGCCGCTGTCGGGAAGGGCAGAAAATGTTGAGAGCGTAAAATTCGGCGCTGCCCGGAACCTCGGCCGGGAGGCTGCGGGGGGAGCCAGGCTGGAGCGCGGCGCCGGGGCAGGCGGCGTGGTGTAAACCAGCATCGCCTCGGGGAAACAGGGCTCAAGATCCGGCCCCACGGCGTGCTGCCAAGCCCCACAGCTCCCGTTGAGGGTCCCAGCTCCACCGGCTCCGGCAGCGCCTGGGGAGGGCCTGATCCTGCCCCTCCGGGGTGCCCCCAGGGCTCCAGCCCCGCGCCGGGGCGAGGGCATCTCTGCCTGCCGCGGGGCCAGGACGGGGCAGTAATACCCCACTTTCTTTCTGCCCACAGAAGGGACAAACTCTTTCCCCGAGGCTGCCAGAGAGCCCGAGGGCTTCCAGGAGATTGTTACAGTGGCAGAAAAGCTGGAGGAGCTGCAGCTGCCCAAAGCGCAAGTGGAGCTTGAGTCGCGAGGGGCTATTTACGCCGTCCCTTTCTTTAAGGACGCTGAGCTGGAAAAGCCGAGCCCATCCCCCGAAGACGCACCGTGGCCAGGGGCCCGGCACCCCCCGCTAGATACCTCCGTGTCCTCAGGTCACCCAGCCTCTGCCGCCCCTTTCCCCACGGCCCCGGCCGTGCCCGAGGCAGGCGTCCCGCTTAGCTGCGCTGCGGAACCGGGCAGCCCGGCCCCGGCCGAGGAGGACGGGGTGACAGGGACGGTTGGGCAGTGCCCAGAGGCCGGGCGTGAGCCGGGTCCGGCACGGGTAGGTCGAGCAGCCGCCGCGGCAGTGCCGGGGCTGGGGTGCAGAGAAGAAGCCGCGGGGACGGAGACGTCGGGATTGCGAGGACAGGTCAGAGGCACCCGTGCGTGCCCAGGTCGCCTCAGCCGTCCCCGGCCCTCTCGCGGAGGGAGCGCCCACGGCCGGGGCACCGCTGTCGTGGCGTAGGGCTGGCGTGGGGACATCCGTCTGTCCCTCCCTCGGCTGGGGTCCAGCGTGCGGGGTCGGTGCTGGACCGCGGTTTAGCAGCGCAAAGAGTCAGAGAAGGGCGCTGGCAGCTGGAGGGAGAGGAGGCCAAGCGCAGCGGTGAGGGGCTGAGCACGGTCCCTGACACGGTCCCTGGGCTTGGCGGCGGCCGAGCCAGAGCTCGGGCTGCCGTGTCGGTTCAGAGGGGACAACGTCGCAGGGGCTCGGGGCCGTTGCCATCTCCCTGGGCGTCTTCGTGCCGGCGTCGCCCCCTCAGCTCTGCCCGCCGCGGGCAGGGGCGGCGGCGGGGGCGGCGATGTCGGTGTCCGCGGCCCCGCGGTCCGGCTGGCTCCACGCTGCCGGTGTCTCACCGCCTTTCTGCCTTGCCCTTTGCAGAGGAGGAACGGGGAGCAGCGCTGGGCAGGGACCCGTCGGTGGAGAGCCCCGGAGGAGGGCGAGACCCCAGCCAGCCCATGGAGCCGGATAGAGCCGCCGGCACGCAGACGCTCTCCACGGCCCCACGGGCTGGCGCGGAGGGACCCACGGGTGCCCCGTCCCTGGAGGGGGCCGCAGCAGGTGACACGGAGCCTCCCGAGGGGTTTCCCCGGCCACCCGGCCCCGCCACCCCCACGTGTCACCCCAGCCACCCGCGGGATGCCATGGGGAGGCCAGCCCGCACTGCCAGCCCTGGGCCACCTGGGCACCGGGTGACATCGCCGACCGGTGCCGCTTCTGCCACCTCGACAGATAGCCAAGAGCCCGGTGGCACCTCCCCTCGCGGCCACGAGTCCGGCGGGGCGAGCACCCCCGTCCCGGCCACCGAAGACGCCGAGCTCTCGGGAGACGTGGTCGAAAGCCTCGGGGTGTCCCCGCTGCCCCCCGCGCCCTCGCAGCCGCAGGAGGAGGGAGAGGAGCAGTCGGGGGCCCAGTGGCTCCCCTCGCCCGCGGCCCCGGGGGACGGGAGCACCGTCCCCGCGGCAGAGGCGACGGCGGTCACACCGTGGCACAAGGAGGTGCCTTCACCCCCGGGCACTGACCGCGGGACGCCTGCCGCATCTTCGGAAGAGGAGGAAGAGGAGGAAGAAGAGGAGGAAGAGCAACCCGCTCCCTCCGTTGCAACCGTGGAGGGTTTCCTTGCAGCCGTTCCCGGAGAACCAGGTGGGACCCTCAGGGATGGACTCACCTCTCCCCGTACCGGCAGCTCCGGGGTGGCCCCGGTGGGGACCCCAGCTGGGGACCAGGCCCCCAACACGGCCGCCCCCCTGCCCGCCCTCCCCACCGAGAGAGCCAGCGTCGGGGCAGGCGCCCGCTCGGCCGAGGGTGCCCACGGTGCCACCCTCGCCCTCGGGGCAGCCCTCCTGGCTGCTCTCTGGCACTAGAAAAAGCCAACACCTTTCCTTCACGCTGTGCTTCCCTCTGTCCGTCTGTCCGTCTGTCTCTCCTCTCTCTCTCTCTCTCTCCTCCTCAGCTGGGTAAGGGAAGGTTACAGGTCTGGAGAAGCAAATATTTGTCAAACAAATTGGTCAGAGCTCTGCATGCATTTAAATCTCTTCTACTTCTGTGAAGTGTTTTAATGACTGTTTCCATGAAAAGAAAAAAAAAAAAAAAAAGAAAATAATCAGAAGAAGGCCCCAAGCCCCTCCTCTGACTAACAGTGGTACTAATAAAGGGAATTAAAAGCTTTCTAGACAAGCACCTCGGCTATAGCTCTTCCCTTCGTCCTTGCGCCTGCTGCCTCACCCCCACTGACGAACTAATCCCCCGGCCTCCTCCCCTCTGTACCCGCGACCCCCCAGTTATGGGGTGGGTGGGACCCTGTGTGAGGTGGGGGGGTGGGATGCAGCTGCTTTGCACCCTTTGTGCAGCCCCCCCCCCCCCCCCCGGGGTGGCGCCCCCCGGGGGGGGGGGACGGGGGCGGGGGGTGGAGCGTGGGGGGGTGGGGGGGTTGGGGACCCTGGGGGGGGGCCCCGGGGGGGGGGGGGGGAGCGGCCCGGG